>JAOXJP010072134.1:0-15261 GCA_025762735.1 Platanus orientalis
AACCCCTTAAGCAGCTCTCAACCTAGTTGTTTGGCACACTGATTGGAGTTGAGGTGGTTTAACAATCTTAAATGCACCAATTCTTCATTGTCAATAGAACCATTGTGTTCACATTGTCAAAGGGGTAATTCAATAAGTTATGAGCTTGTCACATGCTTTCTTTGTTGAGGCAGCTAGTTAAAGATGGTCAATAGGTGATCTGAATCTTTTGTCTGTAGTTTACTTGAAATGCCATGTGCCCTTCAAGATACTTGGATGCCATCTAATATGGGCATGTGCTGACCAACCCATGTGTAGACTGTAGAGTCTTTCTATAGTGTGATAGTAAGAATTGCAAATATGGTCCAGCGTTCCTGACGATTTGAAATGCTTGGTATCTTTTCGAAATTATGAACTTACTGATTGATTTTATTTATGTATTTTATTTTATAAGATCATCATACTAGTGCTAAATGTCTATTTTGATGTGTACATTATGTAACAAAGAATTACTTGTCATGTTTCTGTTTTATATGTTGAAATTAGTTGGTACCTGTACAGGATTTATAGCATTATTTCCTCAAGAGTATTATATTTATAAAACTGATAAAGGGATCATTTTTCTATAATTTTCTATAATTTGGATGCTCTATTATTTTGTCATTATATGCCATGGGTACCTGGGTGAATCTCTTTGCTATGATAGTTGCATCCTATTGTGTCTGGGGTTGACCTTAGCTTACCTGCAAGGGAAAAGTTGAAGAAAAGAAAAGATAAAAAGAAAAAAGCATGCATCCATATTAACATTAAACTTTGTATTTTTTGTATATTGGATCAGGAACAGACTTGTTGCCTGGCAATTATGACAGTGTAGTGACAGCGCTGTGTTCAAAGATACGTTGCCCCGCCGAAGCTAATCCTGCTTGGAGATGGTAAAAATTCTCTCTCTCTCTCTCTCTCTCTCTCTTAAATTTCTTGTTTTACATTAACAAAAAAGCAGAAGTCAAAATATGCTGGGATTAAACCCACCATTTGATAAGAGCCCACTACAAAATAGACCTGATATGATTACGAATGGTCACACAAAATGTGGGAAACAACCCAACAATATATTTTTTGGTTAGGACCATTTGTTTGGTTTTAAATTTTCTAGATAGGACCTCTTGATAGTTAGGTCTTGTCCCCTATTTGTGTGGCTTTTGTACTGCTATCCCATTGTAACTTCTTTTGTGGCCGTCTACCTGAAGGGTCCATTAATGTCCAACCAGAAATGGAACCTTTTTCTTTTTTCCTTCAAATTATCAACTGGTTTGGTAAACTCTTATTCGTGCTACTCATCTTGGACAGGTCATTTTACCAACCATGGAAAGACCTATCATTGGAATTGACTGGCTTACAGAAGATGGATGAACACCATGCCTGTCAAACTCTTCTAGTCATATTTTCAAATGCCCTTGGAAAGAAGGCGTTAGATTTTCCAATGTTATCAAGTGAAGATGTGGAGAACTCTGCCGTATTCATGTGGGAAAGAAACATTCTTGAAGCTGAATGATGTTCCAAGCAACTTGGATGGATTAAAATTTCCAGCGCCCTTGCTTCATACAAAGTTCTTGAGCCCAAGGTTCTTAAGCTCCCACAGGATTTTGTGCTCCCTCCTAAAGTGCCCCTAACATGCTCCCTGCATGTGGGGGGACACATCACATTAAGAAGTGATTTAGACCCTCCCCCAAAAAGTGTAATCACTTTTCAAAGTGATGTGTTCCCCTTACATGCGGGGAGCAGGTTAGGGGCAGGGGAGCAAAAAATCCCAGCTTTCTTAAGCTTGGTGAAATGTAAATTTTGTATCTTGCTTATTTGCTTGCATGTTAGATGAATGAAATGAAAAGAAGAAAGGTGGGCATACATTAATTTTCTTTGTAATCACAGTGAGAAATAAAGGGAAAGGATCTGCTGCACCCAAAACAGTAAGTTCCTTCATGTCTCCACATCACAAACTGACACATGGCAGGGAAATGGGCAGGATTTCAAAAAATTGGGTTTAACCTTTGGGTGAGTTTGACCAGGGTTTAACCCCACTTGAATTATTATTTTATTTTTTTGGCTTTGGTAAATGAACCAACGTCCCTTTTGAAGAGGGACCACTCCTCCACCGACGAATGAGATTCTCCACAAGGTGCAGTAGCTCCAGTGACCACCGGCCACTGATGCAGTCATCACAACACTGGCGGACAGGTAACCCATTTTTTTCTTTTCCTGTTCTACTTCTCGTCGCTGCTTTTTTTTTTTCTGTGACCACCAGCATTCATCGACTGAAACACAGTTACCTCCGATGCCAGCAGACAGATAAACCTGTTTTTATCATTTTTCTCGCCGGTGCTTTCTTTCTTTTTTTCCTCTCGTTATCCTTTCTCACTGAAGTCTGAAATGGGTAGTTTATAATGGATTCAATCGATCACCAGCATTAAAAGCTGTTGTTTTGTGTGTATGTGTGTGTGTGTGTGTGTGCTTTCTTAATATTCAGAAATCATAGTTATTGTAAGTTTGAATGTTTGAGTTTTTGTAAGTTTTGATAGGATTTTGCTGTTACTCATTAATTATTTACACATGCCAGGTAGGGATGGAGTTGGGCCACTTTCTCAGTCCACTGGATGAGGTTATTGATAGAATGTGATGGTGCTTTGTGTTATATACATATTTATGCACTATGGAATCAGGTTCTAGAGAATTTACCTTAATAGCTTTTCTTGTACATTAGTAACACACAATGATACATACTGAATTGCAAGGTTTGGCTTTGGTCGTCGAGGTGGTTGTTATGGTCCAATGGAACGAAGGGAAAGGTCTGAGCTTGATGGATCCCTTCTTAACATATTCATGGTCTACAAGAGCCACTTTTGAGATGCATAAATTTTGGATTTTTGTGTGTTCAAACAAATCTACTAACATGAAATCTGATTGAAGGAAAAAGGACTGAATTTTTATGATGGGTTTTCACTTGTGTGTTCAAACAGATCCCTTGACATGCTTGTTTTAGGACAACACTAATGTATGAGCTGCCAGTTAATCTTTCTACTTCCCCAGAGAACATTGCAAGCCACCCAGACCATTCTACAATCAAATGTGAGATGGAAGGAAGAGAATGTCCTTCCAGATGCAAGAAATTATAAATTATTGCTAGAGCGGATCCCCAAGACAGTCCAACCAAAAAGATGTCACCAATAGACAATCACCTACATTTAAACAATCTGTATTGGAGACCGGGAAAATGGGAATTTGTGATCACTAGTATAAATAGTCCATGTCAATCCCATTTGTTTTATCCTCAATCAACACTAAGGTGACAAATTTGAGGATAGTACCTCAGCTGAACATAACACGTTTCACCATGAAACTTCAGCCCTGAAAGTTTTTCACTACTTAAGTTTCTATTATTCTTACTGATAGCATCTCCCTTAGAGATTGACCATGTATCATCTTTTCCTGGAAGATAGAAATGGACTTATCTCACCAGGAGGTTGAGGCCATTTTCAAATGCATTTGTGATTTTAACAATCAACTTGCATCATTGTCAGTTTCTTTTTTTGGTATAACTACTAAGGCTCCACTCGACAGCCTGCATATAGAAGACCCTAAACCCGTAGAGTTGTTGACAAAGATCTAAGCTTTAAGGATGACCTCTCTCTCTCTAGGGTGTGCAAGTGGATATCAAAATGAGCATCTAAATGGACTTTCTTTGGATGTCAACAAGCATGCCTGGATTTGGACTGCAAGGAATGAGTTATCTAAATGGACTTACTTAGGGGTAAGTGTTAGAAGCATGCTTAGTCTGTTAGCAATTAGGAGTATATGTAATAAATTGTAGGCGTACAAGGGTGTATACGCTACACAATTGGTATATGGGGTATGTATGTCTTTTGGACATTATACATAAATAGTGCAAGTCGTATGGGTAGAGATTACTCTCTCATGACATTCATTCATTATTCTTCTCCTTCATCTTTCTTTTTCTTCTTATTTTTCCATTATCAAGACAAACAACTTGGTATCAGAGCAAAGAAAACATCCTGGATTGAAGAGGGGGTCATCACAGCCCGTACGTCAGGGCTGGCGTCATCATCCGTACGATGTCAGACCTAGAGACTGATGCCGGTCGAATTGTGGTGGTTTTCAAAGATTTGTGCATATTTTTTTTTAGAATTTTTTGAGTAGGTTTGAAGGTATTTTCGAAGGGTTTTGTGGTTGAGGTCGAAAACCCTCTTTTTCGGTAAATCTGCTCAATTCGGCTAATTTGAGAGTTGTTTGCTCGATTAGATACACCATAGTGGGTCATTTTTGAGTTTCCAACTAATTGTAAGTGGTTTGGATTGGAGGAAATTGTGATGTTTTTTGGGGTTCCTACATCACGCCTAGACGTGAAATTTGCTGAGACAGTGATTTTTTTTTTATTTAAAAAATTGTTTTGGTGCTCTATTTTGGTGTTTTGGCAGCAAGCTAGTTATTTTCATCCCATTTGGTTAACTTATTGAATTCAAATAATCTATCTCTATGCATTTGAGAAATTTTCGAGTTGTTTGACTTCGTTTTGAAGCCGTACAGTGTGCGAGACCTGTTAATGGATGTTTCTGACATGTGTGTTCTTGATTAAGGCTTGTGTAAGTCCTTGGACATTGTTTAAAAAACTCGTATTGTTCTTTGAGTGTTGTGATCGCTCCTAAGATGTCGAAAATAAGTCAGAGTTCCGCCACCTCTCTGAGCACTAATGGGGGCAGCCTTGGTGAGATAGTAAATGAATCTCTAAACTCACTTATTACTACAATTCGATTAGATGACACAAACTTTCTTGCTTGGTCCTAATCTGTTAAACTATATATCACATGCAAAGGCAAATGTGCATACTTATTAGGTGCTGCGAAGATGTCTACATCCACTGATTCAGCATTCGAAAAATGGGAGGCCGAAAATACTATGGTGATGTCTTGGCTCCTCCACTCTATGTGACCTCATATTTCCAACAATTGTTTATTTTTGCCAACAGCCAAGGCCATTTGGGACTCTGTGACTAAGACTTATTCTAAACGTGGGAATAAGTCTCGTATGTATGATCTTCATCAGAAGGTGGCAAAGTTGAGACATGGTGATCAAACTCTTACGGAATATTATTCCACTATTCGTTCCCTATGGGAAGCAATTGACTTCTACAAAAACTTCAGAGCTAAGTGCACTGAAGATGTAGCTTTATACAACAAAGAGGTTGAAGAGACTCGAATCTTTGAATTTCTAACTGGTTTGCACCCAGATTATGAGCCTATGCGTGTTCTGTTCTTAGGCAAAGATCCGCTCCCCTCCCTTGATGAAGTTTTTTCCTATTTGTCCTAAGAGGAGGACCGACGTCATATCATGCCTCCTGCACCACAGTCAATTGTTGATCGTTCCGCTTTAGTGACTAGTTTCTAGCGTGGGGGACGGGGATTTACCCGAGGCCAGGGTGGTGGAGGCCGTGGGAGTACCTTCATGGATGACATAAACAAATTAAAGTGTGAGTAATATGGTAGGTGGAGGCACACCAAAAACACATGTTGGGATCTCTGGTCGCCCTCAACAAGATAACCAGGGGAGATCACACCGTGGTGGTTTGAGTAGTAGAGGTGGCTTTCGACCTCAGATCGGATCGAGTGCACACTCAGTTACTTCATCCACAGGTCCAGATACTGCAGTAGAATCCAGTCCAGATAATGTTGCATTCACCAAAGACCATGTTGATGCTCTTTGCTGGTTTATGGCTAGCTTAGATGTTTCTACGTCTACTACACCCACATCATCCTTTGCTCAGTTAGGTACACATGCTTCTGCTCTAAGTGCATCACTCTCAACATATGGCTCCTCCTAGATCATTGATTCAGGAGCTTCAGACCACATGATAGGTAATTCCACACTATTTTCATCCTATAAAGTTTGTTTTGGCCAACAAAAAGTTCGCACTGCGGATGGGTCCTTATCTTCCATTGCTGGAAAAAGGGTCCATCACTGCTACCCCCACCATGAGTTTGTTGTCAGTCCTTTATGTCCCTAATCTTGCACTAAATTTGTTGTTTGTTAGTCATATTACCAATTCTCTTAACTACAGTGTAACATTTTTTCCTTCCTTTTGCTTGTTTCAGGACTTGGTGATGAAGAAGATTATTGGTAGAGGGCATGAGGAACGGGGACTGTATCGCTTGGACATGGATCTTTCTACTGTACCCCTTGTGCAGCAACTGAGTCACCAGCACTAGTTTCAGTTCGTGGCGATCGATCTCATCTATTACAATGGCATCATAGACTTGGACATCCTTCCTTGTTTACCTTTCCTTGTTTACCTTAAAGAAACTTTTTCTTTTGTTTTCGTCTTTTTCCTCTGAGGACCTCTCTTGCATTGTTTGTGAGTTGGCTAAACATTGTCGTAGTTCTTATGCCTTGAGTAATCATAATAAAAGTGTCTCATTTTTCTGTGGTGCATTCTGATGTTTGGGGTCCTGCCCCTATTACTTTTTTGTTTGGTTTTCGCTATTTCGTTACCTTTGTTGATGATTTTTCCAGGACTACTTGGGTTTACTTACTCCAGTCAAAGAGTGAAGTATTCTCTGTTTTTCAAGTTTTTCATAAGATGGTGGAGACACAATTTGATACTAAGGTAAAAATCCTTCATTCTGATAATGGTGGCGAGTATATATCTGGTGCCTTCTCTTCCTACTTGACCACACATGGAATTATACACCATACCACCTGCCCCCACACTCCAGAACAAAATGACATTACAGAGAGGAAAAATCGTCACCTTCTTGAAATTACCCGTGTTCTCTTTTTCCAAATGCGGGTTCCAAAAGTTTTTTGGGCTGATGCATTTTTAATTGCTGTTTATCTTATCAATAGGCTTCCCACTCGTATTCTTGCTTTTCACTGTCCACTTTAAGTCCTATCGCCTCATGCTACTCAATTTCATATTCCTCCTAAGATATTCGGGTGTGTTTGCTTTGTACATGTTCCTAAAGTGGATTGGTCAAAGCTAGAGCCAAAAGTAGTGCGGTGTCTTTTCTTGGGGTATGCCACTGATAAAAAAAGGTACAAATGCTATGACCTTGCATCGCGAAAGTTGTTTGTGTCTCTAGATGTGACATTCTTTGAGTCTGTTCCTTTTTTTTCTCCTAGTCCGACTCATCCTCAGGGGGGCAAGAGCTATGATACTATTGATGGTGGTGATAATGAGTCTCCACGTCCAGTTCCACCATATGTGTTTGATTATGGTGAAAGTAAATCAAGAGAACATGGTGGTAAGGGGGAGACCACAGATGATACATTACATGTTCAAGAACAAATTTCAGGTCCATTTCAGGGGGAGACCGAAGGAGAAGGGTCAAAGGAATTACAAGTGTATGAAAGAAGAAAAGGGAAAGTCTCTATTCCTCATGTTCCTCAATCGGGATCTTCGCCACCACCTCCTGATCAAGGTAACTTACCTCCATCTGACCTACATCTTCTTATTACTCATAGAAAAGGTGCGCGTACATGTACCCAACACCCTATTTCTAATTTTGTATCCTATGACCATCTTTCTTTCAAGACCAAGGTATTTGCCTTGTCTTTGTCTTCTATTTCTATCATTCGCAGTGTGTCTGAAGCCCTCACATAAAAGCCATGGAGAGAGGCTATGATTGAAGAGATGATTGCATTAGAAAAGAATGGTACCTGGGAGTTAGTAGATCTTCTATGAGGAAAAAACTACGGTTGGTTGTAGGTGGGTTTTCATGGTGAAGCTCAAGCTAGATGGAACTATGGATAGATACAAGGCAAGGTTGGTTGCAAAGGGGTATACACAAACCTTTGGGATAGACTACCAGGATACCTTTGCCCCTGTTGCAAAAATGAACTCAATAAGAGTATTGATATCTGTAGCAGTAAACAAAGGGTGACCGCTTTTACAGTTGGACGTAAAAAATGCATTCCTGCATGGTGAGTTACAAGAGGAAGTTTACATGAAGCTCCTCAGGTTTCTAGCATCCCATGACTAAAGGCAAGGTGTGTAAATTGAAAAAGGCACTCTATGGGCTTAAACAATCACCACGAGCATGGTTCAAAAGGTTTAGTGGTGCAATGAGAGGAAGAGGGTATATTCAAAGCCAGGCGGATCATACTCTTTTCATCAAACACCAGCACATCAGTCTCACTGCCCTCATAGTGTGTCGATGACATTATTGTGACAGGAGATGATTATGATGATATGAGACAGTTAAAGAAGTATCTAAGCCAACAGTTTGAGATAAAAGATCTAGGTCAATTACACTATTTCCTTGGGATAGAGGTACTGCGATCAAAGAAATGAGTATTTTTGTCTCAAAGAAAATATGTGCTAGATCTACTAGAGGAAGCTAGTATGTTGGGATGTAGACCATGTGATACACCCGTCAATCCCAACTATAGGTTGGGAGAAACTGATGGAGAGCGTCTTCTTAATGTTGGGAGATATCAAAGACTAGTTGGGAAGTTGATATATCTTTCTTTAACCAAACCAAATATTTCATATGCAGTGAGACTTGTTAGCCAATTCATGCATGCACCTACTACTGTCCACCTTGATACGACATATAGAATTATGAGGTACCCAAAGAAGAATCCTGGTATGGGATTGCTATACAAGAAAAGCAATACTCTTCGAGTTGAAGCATACACTGATGATACATTGCTAGTAGAGGGTTATACTGATGCTGACTGGACTGGATCTATCACAAATAGGAGGTCAACTTAGGGTATTGCACCTTTGTTGGGGGCAATCTTGTTACAGGGAGAAGCAAAAAGCAACCAATAGTGGCACGGTTGAGTGCGGAGGCTAAGTTTCGTTCAATGGCTAATGGCATTTGTGAGTTACTGTGGATTCAAGACATACTCTTGATTTGAGGCTCTAACATTCGAGCACCTATGCGATTCTATTGTGATAATAAGGCCATTATCAGCATAGCTCATGATTTGGTCCAACATGATCAGACAAAACATGTTGAAGTCGTTCATCATTTTATCAAAGAGA
Organism: Platanus orientalis; assembly: GCA_025762735.1. Taxonomy (NCBI): domain Eukaryota; kingdom Viridiplantae; phylum Streptophyta; class Magnoliopsida; order Proteales; family Platanaceae; genus Platanus; species Platanus orientalis. Next base: position 9,035 of record JAOXJP010072134.1, read on the forward strand.
AGATTCAGTCCGGACTCATTTGCACACCTTATGTTTGAACAGGCAACTAACTTGCAGATGTTTTTACAAAAGGATTATCTTCTCCTCAATTTTGTTCTACTGTATCCAAGCTTGGCATGCAAAATGTATACATGCCAACTTGAGGGGGAGTGTTAGCAAGTATGAGTATGTAATAAGGCGTATGCATACAAGGGTATATAGTATATACGCTACACCACTCATATGTATTGGGTATTTCTGTCTTTTAGACAAACAAATAAATAGTACATGCCGTATGGGTAGAGAGATACAACATTCATCCACTCTTCTTCTTCCTCCTCTTCTTCTTTTTCTCTTTTTCTCCTTGTTTTCTCCACAATCAAGATAAACAACTACCTTATCTCCCCTAGATAAAATGCTTTTGTTTGAGGGCGCCAAATTCTCGATTGCTCTTTAGTGACAAACAAGTGCATTGATACATGGATGAAAGGCGGCCATGTGGGTATAATTTTCCATGTGGATATGGAAAAAGCTTATGACCACGTTAATTGGAGATTTTTGGAAGACATTTTGATGAAAATGGGTTTTGATCGTACTTGGTGCAACCGAATAAAAGTGTGTTATTCCACTATTTATTTCTCAATGTTGGTGAACGGTTCCCCAGAGAGTCACTTTAAAGGAAGCAGGGGTTATCTCCCTTTCTCTTCAACATAGTGATGGAAGTTTTGAGCCATTTGGTGTGTAGGGTGGAATCGGTGGGTCTCATTCAGGGTTGCAATTTTGATCAGACAGGTCTTTCAATTTCGCTAATCCAATATGCAAATGACTCCTTGTTCTTATTGCAGCCTTCGGAAGAGCATATTTGTAACCTTCATGCAATCCTTCTTTTTAAGGCGATCTCTAGTCTCAAGGTCAACTTGCAAAAAAACAAGAATGATGGCAGTAGGCAACATTCCTCTTAGAAGTGATCTAGCATCTTTGATGGGTAGCTCCATGACCCAGTTGTCAAGCACCTACCTAGGGCTTCCCTTTGGAGCCAAATACTCCTCTTCTTGCCTTTGGGAGCCGGTGATTGAAATGGTCGATAGGAAGTTATCTAACTGGAAAGGTCGCTACTTGTCCAAGGGGGTAAAATTCATGTTAATAAAGAGTGTCCACTATAGTATTTTGAGCTATTACTCATCCCTTTTCTCGATTCCCAAGGTTGTTGTGAAGCAGATCAACTTTGTTAGGAGGAATTTTCGGTGGAATGACCATAATGACTCCCACAAATTCCCTTTAATTCGATGGAGTTTGATCTGTAAACCCACTACTCAAGGAAGCTTGGGGATCCTCTCCCTTAAGCAAATGAACATGGACCTCCTTTCAAAATGGCTATAGAGTTTTTGGCATCGAAAAAGAAGCTCTATGGAAGAGAGTGATTTCAACCAAATATGGTTCTCATAACTCAGATTGAAATAGCGGGCCTGATTTTGGCTCTTATGGTGTTGGGGTTTGGAAAGGGATTTTGAGGAACCTCCCATAGTTTTAAAGATCAGGTCGGCTTCAAGATAGGCGGTGGGTCCTCTATTTAGTTCTAGCATGATATCTGGTCGGGGTGCACCCCTCTCGCCTCGGATTTCCCTCATATTTTCTCTAGCAAGCAGGAAAGATGGCTCGGTTTTAGACCACATGGTTGATCATGATTCTAGTAGTGCTTGGGACCTCGGTCTAGGCGCAAACAACAATTGGGAAATCGATTCGGCTGCCTCTCTTTTACAGAGACTTGAAGGAACGAGGATAGGCAGACCCAAGGAGAACACCTAGATATGGCTCCATAACAACAATGGGATGTACGTGGTGAAAGATGCCTATAAGCATCTTCTAACAGACGATTTTCCTTTTCCAAATGCTAGGGTGATATGGCATTCCAAGCACCCCTCAAAAGCTGTCTTTCTTCTATGGTTGGTAACTTTGGAAAAGGTGCTCACAGTGGACAAGCTTAAAGCAAGAGGTTACAACATACAAAATAGATGCAACCTATGTCATAGGGACAAAGAAAATGCTCGGCATCTTTTTCTTCACTGCCAAGTCTCTCATGGGGTTTGGAATTCTTCTTGAGGAGGTTTGGTCGTCGCTGGGTCATGCCAAGGACAATGGAGGATTCGTTGTTAATGTGGTGCAATACGGAGACCTCTGACCTAACTCCTTGTGGTAAATGGCTTTGGTACAGTATCCCTGGTGTGTTGTGCTGGACTCTTTGGCTGGAGCGAAATGCTTGTGTCTTTTAGCAGGGTCAGGTGGAAAACATTAGGCTTTCTGATAGAGTGATATCCTCCTTGTACTATTGGAGTTCTCACCTTCCTATGATGAAGGGGGTGAAATTCCATAACTTTTATTTTGAATGGGATAGTCTTGTGTTCAGCTGATGGGTGCCCTCCAACCCCATGCTGAGTTGTACCCCTCATGCTTCTCAGTCCTCAATAAATCTTTACTTTAACGATCAGAAAAGAAAAAAAAAAAACCTATATAAAAAGTAGGCATTGATTCCTGATAACATTATTCAAAAGGTATTAATAGAGATAAAAAAAAATGGTGTCAGAACTGCTACAATGCGTACTAACAAGTGTGGAAGCCCCTAAAATTAAGAAAAGATACCTGGCCAAGGCCATGAAGCTTATACAACCAGTATGGTATTGGCTTGCCATCCCAACCCATTGGCAACTTGAGAGGGTTATAAATCTGCTGCTCTTCTTCATCACTTTCAGTGTCAGCTTGTATTTCTTCCTGCTTGAAATTTAAAAAGGTAAATAGCCGTTATTCACCAATAGTAGTAACAATAAATTAATAAAGTAGATTTGTGCCACGAAAATGAAATTCTAATTGTACAGAAATAGAATAACAATCAAACTACTTAGGGCATTACATTTCAAAAGTGGGCAACCAAACTACTTCAGTCACAATTTTAGAAGGAGAGAGAAGTAAACAAACCACAACATTTGTGAGAAAAATGGGTTTCCTGGTAACCATGTATCACTACATTGGTGGGCTCAAACAGAACTTCACTCCTGTTGGTGGGCTTAGAGAGACACCTCCCCTATGCCCTCCCTCTCTTTCCACACCCACCCCAATTGATACATATATTAGAAAGGGCAGCAGATCAAAACTATGACTCAGAGAACTACAAAGACAGAAAACTACAAACTTGAGTAAAGACAGCTCCATTTATCAAGGTACTTCTCTTTTCAATCCAAGATTTGACAGTTTACCAACCACTTGTCACCCCCATCATATTTTCAGACATCAAGGCAAGTAAAGAGCAATAATTTCTTCTCAAAGTGCCATTTTCCTTTAGTTTTTTATTTATTTTTATTTTTCCCATCCTTCGTGAAGTAACCCATTTTATAAACAAAATAACAAAAAACAAAATATACTCCAGGGATAAAAACTCCCAAAATGCAAAGAACACACTGTTCAACACATGTTACGGATTACACCTCTCAAGTGTCTCTTTCTTTGATAAGTATCATATATTACAAAAGAACCCACCTAGGAGGTATGCATCAAAAAATAAAAATAAAAATAAAAAATCCAACCGGGAGGTGAATCTAAGAAAATGCCTAGTGAACTGAGGAGACACATCAAGGTACCTATTTACAAGAAAATAGAAAAAAATCAAAGTTGCACCTATTATCATGCTTATGAATAATACCATGAAACTTTGGAGAGAGCAGTTTGAGCATGGACTATGCCATGAAACTAGAGTACCAGAAAATATTTGGATCTATGCCAAGGAGATCGAAGACCCGAAGATAGTTCTTATTTGGGAGATCGATGAAAAAGTTGATAGAAGAAGAAAAATTTTACATGGTCTGTATTGACTTAGAGAAAGACTATGACTGGGTCACTAAAGAGATTATCCGATGGGTTCTAGAAAAGAAAGGAGTTTCACATATATATTGACATAGTTAATGATAAGTATGATGGAGCAATAACTAGTGTTAGAACAACTGGTGGAGAAAAAAGTGAGATTGAAATTAAAGTAGCTTTAGAAATAGGGTCAGCATTGATCCCATTGCTCTTAGCATTGACTTTAATTGAATTGACTAACCATATACAGGTCTAATGGTGTATGTTATTTGGATATAGTTTCAAATGACGAGATTTGAGAAGGGAAAGATGCGAAGATAAAACTATGCAGGGATGTATAAAATCAAAAGGTCTAATGATAAGCCTGAGTACAACAGTATATATGGAGTTCAAGTTGACTTAAAATAGAAGTAGAAATATAGTAGTTAAAAATCGATTACCAAAAGATACCCCAAAGCGACCATTTTCGTTATCTTAGTTCTATCATCCACACACAGGGAAAAAGTGAAGAGAATATTGCTCATAGAACTAGAGCAGGGTGGATGAAGTGTACAGGATCTTCTGAAGTGTTGTGTGATCGGTGCATACTTGAAAAGGAATTATTATAAGATAGCTATAAGAGCAGCCATGCTTTATGAAGCCGAATGTTGAGCAATCCAGAGAAAAAAAAACACATGCATGAATGAGTGTAGCTGAGATGAGGATATTGAGAGGGATGAGTGACAAGAAGACTAGAAAAGGTAGAATCTGAAATAAATGTAACAAAGACCAATGAGTGCACCAGTGAGGCGTGATATGATGCAAATTGAAGGCTGAAAAAGACAAGGGGAAGGCCGAAAAGGACTTGCATCAAATAGTGAGAAAATAGTTGAGGATGTAAGATTAAACGGAATATATGGCCCTAGATAAAATGGAATTGTGGAACAAGATTCATGTATCCAACCCCAAGTAGTTGGGATAAGGCTTTGTTGAGTTGGGTTGAGTTGACTATAAATTGGTGAACCATATCCAGATTTTGGACAATTGATGTGACCATCTGTAGATACATCATAACCCCGAAACTGTAATAAACATCCAACTATTCTCTTGGATGGCAAGGAACATCAGTACAACCTTTCTTAGCTTCCTAAAGAAAACAAAAAAATCAAAGTATGGCAGAATCTGGTCAAAGCAATTTTTGGCCAAAGGCCAATCCATGAAGTTGCCCATGTATAACATTTTCAAAAATGCATACCATCAAAAGATTTAGCAAGTGAACATAACATCACCTCTTCACGTTCCGCTTCCATTTCCTCGTACGTTAAAGCCTGTTTCTTCTCAACATTTTCTTTGGTTTGCGTGATCGTCTGCACATGCTCAAAAATAAAACCATTAGTATCTTACAAAGATCTGTATGTGCATATAAGATATGTGTATGTGCATATGTGAGTGACTATATACAGGGATTCCACCCAGGAATAAGTTCTAAGTCTTAGTCATATATCAATCAGTCCAGGTCAAGATTGAAATGAAATACAGAAATATTAGATTTGTCCCCAATATTTTACTGATTTACTGAAATTTCTGTATAAGAGCTAGTTGAAATTGGTCAAATCTTTCAGATGTTAAAATTATAAATTAAAAAGAAGGCTTGAAATTGGAATTAAAAATTGAAATTCTTGATATTTCATTGAAATCTTGCCCGTACAAGTACTTTATTTAAGCTATGACAAAGTGGAACTGGACCAATACACATACAGAGTGAGAAAGCGAGAGAGAGATAGAGAGGTTTTACAAAGAAAAAAAATATATTACACAGGATACAGACCTCATGTAGCAATTCACACAAACGTTTCATCTTGGCCTCCATCAGAGCAATTTCCTTCGAACTATCATTCTGTTGTGGAGCTACAGCCTTACCATTTTGCTCTAAACCACGTGAGCCTTTAGCAAAATGTTTTCTGTCCAGTTGCTCGAGAGGGGTGTGCTACACAAAAAGAACAAAGAAATTGGAGTCATATGCAAGAAACACATATTTTCTAAGATGAAGAAACTCAAGAAAGAAGAACATAGATTAGAAGTTCTTCCAAAGAACAATAAAAGCTACTTTGATAATCAAAAACTTTGTGAATGTTTGAAAGTACATAAAACTGCATTCACTTAAATGATAATACAACATTAATCAAATTTGACCATATAGAACAGCTATACTATGATGGGATTCAAGATGCATGGTCCACCGATATTATGGAGATGAACGGAAGTTCAAGATCAACCTAGTGTACCTTATCTGGGATTTCTTTCTACCTACATAATTTTCCTTTTATTTGTTTTCGCATTCAACAACAACAACAACAAACAGCCTTATCCCAACTATTTGGGGTCGGCTACACGAATCCTGCTCCGCCATTCTGCTCTGT
>JAOXJP010072145.1:0-15261 GCA_025762735.1 Platanus orientalis
TTGTAAGTCTCGGTAGTCAAGTATGTTTGACTGTGAGACTAATTCAGGGTTGGTTCATTTTAGGGTTTGTATATACTCACAGAGTACTCTCCGCTACTAAAATGTGTTAGTGAAAGGGGGTTAATACTATATTATACCAATTTGAGTGTTTTATGGACCTAATTGGGCTATGGTCAAGTCACAAGGTCTTTGGGTGTGAACCAGTATGACATGACCCTAAGGTAAGGTGGTGACTTTAAAGAAGTCGGGAAGGATTAAAAGGCAATGATTGGGGTAGGTTACTCAGTCGGATCACACTGACGTAGTAGCCACAATACCAGCTTTGTCTCCCAGGTAAAATTCAGGTGTTGGATATCTAGATGTCAGATGTTGGGCTTGGTCTATGTACAAATGTTTAGAGAAGAGTTTTGGAGGTTGAGACAGGGATTTCCTAAGGTTCTGGACTTGTGGGGTTTCATTCCACACTTTGATTGATCAGAAAAGAGCAAGATTGGAATTTTTCAATCAGTACACCTGATCTTCATGTGTACGCCTAATCTCTTAGTACGCTTGATCTTCACAGTGAAGTGATCTCAAGCGTACTATCCCAAATGGACCCCACTTGGTCATTTCAGTGAAGTTTTAAGGCTTTTTAAGGATTTGTGGGTCTTTTCATATCATGGGGCCCACAAGGGTAGAAGAGTAGGTTGTACGCCTGAAATAAACATATGCCTAATCTCAAAGTGTATGCCTGAAATAGGCAGTACACCTGAAATAGGATGTACGCCTGAATTTTAACCCAATTAAAATTCAGGCGTATGCTGGGCAGTCCGCACTCAAACAAACATAACTCCCTCCATACAACTCGGAATTGAGCGTGGTCAGTCTCTTTGGAAAGCTAAGAGAGAGTTCTTTCCAAAAACATATAATAAGTATAATTTTATAGTATTCCTAAAATAGGTATATGCCTAAATTTAAGTATGCCTAAAATGCATGAAAGTTAGAGTTCAGACGTACTGGTTCTGAGTTAGAAACCAATAGCCTGTTTTCTGGGATTTTGGGAAGTTTTCTACCGTCTTCTGATCCTAGGCCTTTTGGGGGAGGTGTGTGACATCCCTAGGAGGGTTTACAAAAATCCCTAGCCTCTGGAGGAGGGGCGGGAGCATCTTTTGGATCCTAAAATGAAAAACGTTGTGCACACAGCACAGAGTTTTCAACAAAATCTGGGTTGTGGGACCCAAATCTCTAAATCTAGAGATTAGGTAGGTCCCAAATTTTACAAGGAAGTCAAGGGATCAGTTGGGAGTTTCCATATAAAATTTTAGGCTAATATTCATTTTTCACAGAGCATTATATCTCAAACAAGATGGACTACTACTACAGTTCAGACTTTGGATAACATGCTATACACTGAATTGTAAAGTACATAAAAAATAGCTAAAATTGTCAAATGGATCTAAAAAAATTAATTATATATTTAAGATAGTTATATAAATAGTAGATTAAGAGTTTCAACCGAAATCATTTTTTAGATGGGGTAAAACAATCATGCATAGGGGCTGGTCCTATAAACCAGTATGTTTACACAGTGCTTGAGCACACTATTTTAAGGGGTGAAGTGGGATCCATTGTTGGAACCCTTCCCCATTTTTTGAAGCTCATCTTGGATATGAGAGGAGACATAGGGGTTAGTAACATCTGATGTTAGTCACTGACCCCCTTTGAATATAAACAAAATGAAAAAAGGGTGTCTACTTTAACAGATAACATAAAAAACAGAAAAAAGGGGGGAGACAAGTTGTCTCCCCCATGTCTCACTCAATAGGTCAGAGTAGGAGGGTCTATTATAGCATGATGGGGAGTTTCTTAAGACCTAAAAGAGGGGGTAGAGGGGGGCCTACATGACCGTGGATTGGTTCCTTCTTCTTCTTTTTTTCCTTTCCTTTTGCTTCTTCTTTTTCTTCTCTTTCTTTCTTTTCTTTCTTTCCTTTCTTTTCTCTCTGCTCTTTTTTTTTGGCTTTCTTTGGTTGGCCTCCCTCATAACCAAGGAAAACATGATATGCACTTTTATGAGGATGTTAGGTCCCACCTACCAGCTGATGCTTCTGACTACCTCACAAATCAACTTCGCTGAGGTTGTCAACAAAGCTACAAAGGTAGAGTTGGCCATCAAGGCAGGTTTGGTATAAGATGCACCGCTCACCCTTGCTAGTTCTACTAGAACCACACCGAAGAAGGCTGTCATCACCAGATCAGAAGCCAATTTGATTCAAGCTATTAAAGTCCCTCGGCCTAGTCAGAACCATGGTTATGTTCTGCCTCTACCGTAGCCAACTCAAAGCTACCCAGTAGCCATGAACATCATTCCACCTAAGCACAGTAGTTGTACCAGCCCAGATACTCGAGTGCGCCCAGAGAAGAAAAGAAAAAGAGAAAGTTCACCTCATTGCCATATTCCTACAAGTACATAATGGAGTACCTCATTAAAAAGAGGTTACTACAACTGATTAATCCAAGACCTCCACCTTACCCTTTGCCCTACCGCTACAACCTAGCAGAACATTGTGAATACCGTCAATCCCTAAGGCACACCATTGATAGGTGTTACCATCTAAGACATGACATATAAGACCTGATCATGGAGGGTAAGGTATCATATGACCCTACACCCACAAATCCTCCACCAAATTCAAACATCATCCAGAATCCACTCCCTAACCACCAGCCACCTAAAGGGGTCAATATGATCAGTCTCACCAGCACTTAGTTCAATTCCTCTAGCTTCATCACCAAGATTTTTGAACCTAAGAAGATCATCTTCCTACCCGATACTAATCAAGTGTTTACCCTGAATGGGCACTCCCCCGAGCCTATTCCCCTTCTTGAATATAAGCATCTACTTGCACATATGTGGGATATGGCCCCAGATAGCCCAGTGATAGTCCTTCCTCCCGACATAGACATGTACAGAGAAGGTTCAGTGACCCACGACCCCTTTTCATCCCCACATATCATTCCACCACCATCACTATATGCACAACTCACCGACCTTTCATCCCCTTACAAAGTCATCAACATCCCTCCACCCATCATAATACAATATTTGCTTAACTGAGTCCCTTTGGGCTATCTAGTTAGGGAAGTAGTAGATCCTGAGTTGTCAAAAGATGAGTTGAAAGTGCTCACAGCCTTCATCACCAGGTTAGGTAGAGTCTCCAAGCTAGTCACATATCTGCACCCCAAGGGTGAAGGGAAAGAGAAAATAATAAATGAAGAAGTTAAGACAGATGTACAAAAGAATACTAGAGAGGAAGAAGAAATGAGAGAAAATAAGATTTTTGAAGTAGCTATTCGAAAGTCTCACTTATTCTTGATCGAGCAATTATCCAAGATGCCAACACAGGTTTCAATTTTAGGCCTTTTGTTGACATTCAAGTATCACAAAGAGAGGTTTTTGAGCATATTCAGAAAGTCTTTTGTGGACGCCTTGATCACACCAGATAAGTTAGAAAATATGGTGACCAGAGTATCAATTCCATAAGTCATAACATTTTCAGAGGATGAGATTTTCAAGGGCGACACCGTGCACAACTGAGCCATCTACATCATGACACGCCATTCTAACATGTGTACCCCTCTAATTTTGGTGGATAATGGGTCCACCCTGAACATCTACACAAAGGATACATTAGACATGCTGGGAGTCACCTTAGATTATGTGAAACCCAACCTATGTGATATAAGGGCCTTCGACAACTCAGTCATTCGTGACCAAAGAGAAGTCTACATTCCCCTAGTGATAGAAGGGAGAATGTTCCAAGTGTTGAGTATACCATCCTTCTTCATAATCTTGTTGGGAAGATTGTGGATTCATCAAGCAGGCACCGTTCCATGCACTCTCCAGTAGAAAGTGAAGTTCATCATAGTACTGGTAGACACAAATGTGATTAAATGACAAGACAGAAGATATTGGAAGTTTAAAACCTACAAGCTCCAAATACTTTCACCTCGTATCAGATCGAGGTTGTACATATAAAGAAAGAAGTGGCAAATCTGAAGAGGAGGGCTGAAATACTTTCACTAAAGTTTCTCATGATGACCAAGATGAAGTTCAACCTAGACAAGGGTTTAGAAAATTTTCTCAAGGAAGAAAGAACCCCATCAAAGCCATCAAAGTGCCATACAAAGTAGGCCTAGGGTTCAAACCTCTTATCAAGCACCAGTTCAAGAAGAACAAGAAAAATAAAGTTAGCCCCAAGGCCGCGCAACATTTTGCACCCACCTCTGAATTACCCATGACATGCACCGCCCTACTAACTAAACCACAAGCTCAGACAGTACCACCCATGATCAGCATATAATGTGTATGAATAGAACTGATCATTATCCCCCCTTCAATCATCAATCAACACTAAACTTACTATCTTGAGGTTGCTCCTCATACCCACATGTTCAACTCTAAGCCGTTTGTCCCTAAGGTCGGGAAAAGTTCAACCCCCAACACCTCATAACACAAGGAGGACAACCTAGCTCCCTTAAGTCTACTCTCTCTCCCTGGTGACATCAAGGAAGCATTGCAATCAGTTATTTTTAATGGAGATTTAGACTTGGATGAGCTCGACCCTAACCAGGTCAACATGATAGAAACATGGGTACCTATAGATGCTAGAGAGTAGATCGGATAAGCCAACTCAACTGTTGCAGAAGACCAGGACCAAGTGATGGATTGATTAATTGAGAAAAGAGGCCAGGAAGAGTTGACCTTTCCACTCTTGTTTATATTTTCAAAATATTTTTAGTCTTTTCTTTTTACCACTTTGTAATAAGAACTACGTAGACTTGATCCCTACTGACTCATAATTGTCAAAGCAGTCGACTAGTGCACTTGTAAGGGGTATGAAGGCTACCTAAGACACAGCTTTAGGTCTAGTAGCTTTTGAAAAAATTCTGCTTTCTTTACCCTTGTAGTCAAAGAACTACGTGCAGCGTGATCTTAACAAACCAATGTTTTCAAAAGCACTTATGCTTAAAAGTCAAGTATGTAAGCAACTTGAGAAGTAACTTCAGGCTCAGTTGCTTTTCAAAAAAAATATAAATTTGGTCCACCCCCAAGACCAGAACTACATGCAACTTGATCCCGGGTGAATAAACTCTACTAAGCTTGTGATTAGTGCAAATATCAGGTATGTAGGAAACTTGGAGCATGATTCCAAGTCCAGTTACTTCTAGGGTATTAAATACCCTTTTTCTTGTAAATTCATATAAAAAAACTTTTCTTTCAAAATAGGAACAAGAAGAATGGAATGATGAGGAAATAATGTCAAATGAGGTGATTGAGGCCTTTGAACGCCAAGAGAACCAAAATCTTCCATAGGTAGATGATCTCTAAGAGATCAATCTTGGGTTAGAAGCCATGCCTAGAGTGATAAAAATTGGGACCCCCCAGCACTTCTGATCTGGGGCATACCTTGTTAAAATTACTTCAAGAGTACATAGACATCTTTGCATGGACCTATGTAGACATGCCTAGTCAGGACATAGACCTTGTCACCCATAAGCTTCCCACTAACCCGGATATTCATCCCATCAAACAAAAGCCTAGGTGTCTATAACCAAAATGGTCCTTAGCCCTCAAAGAAGAAATACAAAAACAACTAGACGCCGGCCTTCTTTTTTCTATCCAATTTTTCTAATGGTTAGCTAACATCATCCCTGTACCCAAGAAGGATGGCAAAGTCTGAATGTGCATTGATTATAGAGACCTGAATAAAGCTAGTCCTAAAGATAATTTCCCCTTACCCTACATTGATGTGGTCATTGACAATACTGTCAGACACAAGATGATATCCTTCATGGACAGGTTCTTAGGTTATAACCATATCAAAATGTCTATAGAAGACCATGAGAAGATTGTTTTCACTACCCCTTGGGGCATATTCTACTACAAAGTAATTCCCTTTGGTTTCAAGAATGTAGGGGCAATATATCATGGGCCATGACTACCCTCTTCTTTGACATGATCAACAAGGAGATGGAAGTATATGTTGATGATATGATTGTTAAGTCTTATCATTAGGAAGATCATTTAAAGCATCTACAGAAGTTGTTTGCCCATTGAGGAAATACAAACTGAAGCTAAACCCGATCCAATGTATCTTTAGAGCCTCCCATGGAAAATTGTTAAGCTTTATCATCAATGAAAGAGGCATTGAAGTTGATCCTTCTAAGGCCAAAGCAATCATTGGAATGCCTACACCTCGCATAGAGAAAGATGTACGTAGTTTCTTGAGCCACATTCAATGTATCAGTCATTTCATTACTCAACTCACTCCCATTTGTGAACCCTTATTCAAATTATTGAAGAAGAACGTTCTAACCCAATGGAATAACCACTACCAAGATGCCTTTTGACAAGGTCAAAAAGTATCTACTAAGCCTACCCGTATTGATCTCTCCAGAGCCAGATCACCCTCTAATTTTGTATTTGACTATGCATGGCAACTCCATGGGATGTGTACTACGACAGCATGATAAGATAGGAAAGAAGGAACAAACCATTTATTATCTGAGCAAGTATTTCGTCGACTACTAAACCAGATACACGCCTCTTGAGAACACCTGCCTCACTTTAGTCTATGTCACCAAAAGACTTCGGTACTACTTTCTTTCATTCAAAGCATTTCTAATTTCTCAGATAAATCCCATCAAGTATCTATTTGAGAAACCCATAACCACAAGAAGAACTACCCGACGACTCATGATGCTATCCGAATTTGACATCACCTATGTCTCATAGAAAGCTATCAAGGGGCAAGCTATAGCCGACTTCTTAGTAGATTGACCAACAGATGAACCTTCATCCTTGAAATTTTACTTCTCATATGAACACATACTTTATGTCGAAATAGAATCAAACAAGATTTTCAGATGGAAAATGTGCTTTGATGGAGCCATCAATCAACTAGGTTATGGAATTGGAGTTATGCTTATTTCCCCTACATGTGCCCTCATTCCAACTGCTGTAAGACTATACGTTCTATGCACCAACAATATAGTTGAATATAAAGCTTGCATCATCAGTTTGAAAGCAGTTATTGACCTCGGCATTGATGAACTAGAAGTATATGGAGACTCAACATTTGTTATCTATCAAACAACCGAAGATTGGTTCATCTAAGAGGAGAAATTCTTAGACTACCATGAATGTCTATAGATCCTTTCCAAAAGTTTTGAATATCTAACTTTTAACTACATTGGCAGAAGAAGGATTAGCTTTATGAATGCTTTAGCCATGTTAGCTCCAATGATTGACATCCCTCAAGGGGTAAAGATGACACCAATTAAGATTAAACAAAGAAATAAGCCAACCTATTGTCTTCAAATTACAACCACTGATTTAAATGAGGAGCTATGGTTCTTTAACATAAAGAACTATCTTGAAGACCAGACTCTTCCATCCATGGCTTCCCAAAATAATCAATGTGCTCTATGGAGATTAACAACTCAATTTGTTTTGCATGGCGGAACCTTGTATAAGAAGTCCCCTCATCATGTTCTCTTAAGATGTGTGGATGAAGTTAAGGCCTCCACTATCATTAAAGATATCCACGGAGGAGGGTGCGGCCCGCACATGAATGGGCTCATACTTGCCAAGAAGATCCTCCGACTAGGCTACTATTGGTTGATAATGGAAACAGACCACTACCAACATGTAACGAAGTGCCACACTTGTCAGGTCTATGCCAACATCATCAAAGCACTAGCTTCCGAATTACATAACCTAACTATTCCTTGGCCATTCTCCATGTGGGGAATCAATGTAGTAGGACCCATGCCTCAAAAAGTTGCCAATGGACATCTATATATCATTATGACTATTGACTATTTCACCAAATGAGTCAAAGTATTATCTCCATCAGTGGTCACAATGAAGAACACAACCAGATTTATACGGAGAGGCATCATTTGCTGGTATGATGTTCTCAGCAAAATCATCACTAACATTGCAACCAATTTTGTGGGAAAAGATCTTGAACTACTCTGTAAAAAGTTTAAGATTCACCATCATCGATCTTCTCCATACAGACCATAAATGAATAGAGTAGTAGAAATAACCAATAAAAACCAAAGAATATCCTATAGAAAATGATTGCAAATCAGTCCAACTGGCATGAAATGTTACCCTATGCACTTATGGCCTACATGACTTCAATCCGTACTTCAACAAGGGTAACTCCATATTCATTGGTCTATGGCATGGAGGTACTCTTTCTAATTGAAGTCAAAATTCCGAGTCTCTAAGTCTTAGCTGAGGCAAAAATTCTAGAGTTAGCATAGGCACAGAGTCAATATGATCAGTTGAACCTTATTGGTGAGAGGATATTGCAAGCAATGAGGAACAGGCAAGCCGATTAGAGGTGCATGGCAACAGCATTCAACAAACGGGTTAGACCTAGAGATGTCGAGGAAGGAGATTTAGTTCTCAAAAAGGTCCTTCCACATGAGTAGGCACCACGAGGGCAACATCGTCCAAATTATGAGGGACCTTTTATTGTCCAATAGAAGTTGTCCGGTGGAGCACTACTATTGGGAAACATGGATGAGGAAGACTTCCCTAGATTTGTAAACTTAAACCAAGTCAAAAAAAATTTTGCTTGACTAATGTAAACTTGAGTTATGCTGAAAACCTTGAAATGAGAAGGCTTTAAACGGTCATTTTGCTGACACATTTTGCCATTCATCTATTTTTGCACCTCCAAAATCATCATCATTTCTACAAATCCAAAACAGAAGAATTAATGGTTCAAAAACAAAAAGAAAAGAAAAGAAAAGAAAAGAAAGCTTATAAAGAACCATGATTTTCTTCAAAAACATACAAGGATTTTGTAGAGAACCATGATCTCCTACAAAGCATGAGGAACTTATAAAGAACCATGATCTTCTTCGAAACATGGGGAACTTATAAAGAACCATGATCTTCTTTGAAAATATGGAAATCTTGTACAGAACCATAACCTTTTTCAAGAAATGGGCATTTTGTAAAGAACCATGAATTTCAATTTGCAATAAGTCTCTAATCAAGAGCCATTCATATTCATATTTTCAGATCCTTTCAAATTTTTCCTATCCAAAGGCAGATCTTGAAACCTTTAATAAAACATTCATTCAACAAAGCAACTATTCAAGCCCCTTAGCACTTCGAGAAGTTTTAAGCACAAGTCAACAATACATAAGTCAAGCATTCAATCAACTTAGAATAAGAGCATATACCCCGTCCAGTCACTTTCCAAAAAGCCCAGACCTATCTGAGGATAGGGGTAAAAATGGATAAAGATAAAACAAATCTTGCAAAGCTCAAAGTGAAAATTGGGAATGGCACTCTGACCCAGTCCTGGTAAACGTGGGCAAAAAAATAGCAAATTAAGTCAGCACTTAGGTGAAAACCAAAAATAGCACCCTGAGTCAAGTCAATCAACTCATGAGCACACATCATTAGAAATCATCATTTAACAAAGTAGAAACATAGACCTAAAACGTAAGCATGTAATCCCACTCTCCCAAGGGAGGCACATTCAGTATCCAAAACTTGCAAACCTTTCATACCTCACCTAGACCAAGCATTGCATCATAGCATATGAAAACATGACCCTATGTACTCAAGATTAATACAACAGGTCATCCCTGATGGTCAAAGACCTGAGAGGCCCAACTTTTCAAAATCATTGGAAGATTTTTTACAAAATGAATTTTCAAACCTCTTTCAAAAGCAACTGCAAATTCTAGCCGATCCAGTCTTCAAGTTCAATCAACACTGTCAACCGTTGAATACATCATCCATCTCACTAAGGAAGTCTTCTACACAGCCGTTAACAACTCTGGGATCAATGAGTAATTAAAAATAAATCAAGATGAAGCATCGTCTCCAGCAAAGTGTCGTTCGGGACCTATCAAAGTGCCATTCATAGCCAAGCAAAGCTAGAGATGATACATCATCTCCCAAAGAAAGAACAGAGACAATGAGTCTCCCATCAATCATGATGGGAGATAACCTATCACCTCCCAAAGAAGTAAATTGAGATGAAGTATCATCTCTAGCAAATCACCATTCACAGCCCAGCAAAGAGCCACTCACGCAAAGCTAGAGATGATGCATCATCTCCCAAGAAATATAAATAAAGATGACCCATAATCTCCCATCAACTGAGATTGAAGATGATACGTCACCTCTCGGCAAAAGAATCAGCACCAACCAATCAATAAGCAATACAATGATAGAGCTCAGTTGATGGCACAACAAAGAGCAAAGCAATCATGAAGTCCATACACGGAAAGCAATCATGAAGTCCATACGCGGAAAGCAATCATGAAGTCTGTACGTGGCAAGCAACCATGAAGTCCGTACATAGCAAGAAATCATGAAGTCCATATGTGGTGAGCAACCATAAAGTTTGTACACAACAAGCAATCGTGAAGTCCGTACATGGCAAGCAATCATGAAGTCCATATGCGATGAGCAATCATGTAGTCCGTAAGCAAAAAGCAACCATGAAGTTTGTACATGGTAAGCAACCATGAAGTCTATACGTGGCAAGAAACCATGAAGTCCATACACAGCAATCAATCATATGAAGTTTGTATGCAGCAAGGAACCATCAAAATCTGTACACGGCAAGAACCCATGAACTGAAGAAGTCCACCTAGTGGCAAGCAAATCCATGAACCTGTTAAAGTCCACCCCATGGCCAAGAAATCCAATGATGAATCAACACCCCAATTAAGTCCATCTCTATGGCACTGTTTGATCAAAAATGATACATCGATCATTTTTTGACTTTGATACCCAGCCGTATAAAGGTTCGATAAGGACTCCACCTCACAGAAAAGGCCACATTTTGAAATCACAGATTGCCTATCAGGCATAAGCAAATGTCGATCATCATTTTATTACCTATGTAACATGACAAACATGAATACGTAGCACTGATCTCTAGAGATCTTCATGGCTTTCAGGGTTAAGCCCAAACACTTCTTGATATGCTCTACTAAGACCACCATAGGTTCTGTGAGGGACTTTAGGCCTTACCTCACTGAAAATGGCCAAAACTGTTGACATGACAGATTGCTTTTTGGGTATAGAAAAATGTTGACATCATTCCATAGCCTATATATCATGACAACCACCTTTGGAAATTGGTTGAAACAAATATATAGCAATGATCCTTTGTGATCTCCATGGCTTTCGGAATAAGCCCAAAAACTTCCTAATGTGCCCCGATTAGGCCGCCACAAGTTCAGTGAAAGACTCTAGGTCTTGCCTCATCAATAAATGGTCAAAACCATCTACATATCAGATTGTCTACCCAGGTGTAGACAAATGTCGATATCATTCCATAGTCTATATACCATGACAATCATCTTTGAAAATTGGTCAAAATAGATATATAACACTAATTCCTCAGAATCTCTATGGCTTTTAGAGTAGGCCTAAAAACCTCTTGACATACCTCATGCAAGCTACATAGGTTCACCAAGTCAAGTCGGTCCCCGACTTTGTGGAAAGGCTTTCACAGGTAAACCACATATCTAAGGTGTAGGTAGGCATCATCACTTCATAGCCTACGTATTATGCTAGCCATGTTTACAGATTGGATGGTTGAAACAAATACGTAGCACTGGTCTCTCAAGATCCCATGGCTTTTAAAACAAGCCCAAAAAGTTTCCCACAAGCCCTATTAGCAATCACTAAAACACGAACAAATTATCGTGTAGCATCTTGGTTATTCAGACATAGCTGAATGTTGTACTTTAATTCATAGTCTATGTATTATCTTATGTTTAATATCACTAGGGAGTTATACATAATACATAGCATTGGACTCCTTGTTATCACAACCTCCACAGCTTCCAGAGAAAGTGCAACAATATCTCTAGTCCCGATAGGTCCTCTACCTATACTCTGTCAAAGACGGGATGACTGAAGGGTATAACCCACCTATGATGTCTATTTATGGAGATGTAAACACACACCATAATTCAATCCATAAAGTCTATGTAATTCTTAGGATCATAGCTGGACTACTCTCATGCCTAAAGAATTCTCCTCACAACAAATAGGTTACCTGTGAGAAAAACCCACCACTACATCTCGGGAAAGAGCTCATAACATTTTTCTACATATCCAAACCAAGCCACCCTTCCAATTCAAATTTCAGCACATCCTAGTCCATACTTTTGAATGGCTTATCTCGCATCGGCCACTCTTTATTCAGTAGTTCATCTGTCGCATGATTTACTAACAGCCACCCTGTGACATCTGCTCAGCATTGGACAACAAGCAATGCCACACTAACATCCCTCGTTGAGTCTCATTAAAACTCTCAAGGACAGTCACAAAAAGACTTCCGAGCAATCAACTTCACAATTGAATCAATGATCACTCAATGCAGTAAATACAAAATATGACAACATACAAACCTCATAAGAAACCTCAATTAACTTATACAAATTAAATCATCGAGCTAGCCAGAAGCAAATACAAGTGCATAAGTCACCTAAATGGCTCATATGTTTACAGCTTTTGCATGACCAGTTTTCTACAATGTTTTCAAGCAGTTGCGCCTAATGTCGATGACTTACATGTCTCCCAATGAAGCGCAGATGCTAATAATAACACTTGAGAAGCTAGAGAAAATGTTAATTGCTTGCATATAACTCATGGATAACCCATATTTCCAAAACAAAGAAAGTCTCTCTCTAGTTGGATACCCACTTTTAAAAATTGGAATGAAGGAATTTACAAAACACCGAAAGAGTCTACTCTCAATCCGAGAAGGCATTTCAAAAGAAAATTCATTTCAAAACCTTGACCCAAAATCAAGGATAAATTCAGCCCATCACTGTTCTCAAACAAAACTTTTCTATGTTTCCAAGAGCTACCCACCTAATATCCATGAGTTACATGCAAGCAAGAAACATGGTCTCTCCCAAGTTAAAATTAGGGTACTTCCTTCTTTTCTATATGTGGCAAAACCACACATACCAAAGAGGGGCATCTGTCAGCACCCAAATTTTGACTTAGGCCAGTTGATAGAATAAGGACAACATAACAGCATTTAGACATCAAGACCCTGAGCCCCCTTGGTTTAGGAAGAGGAAACCTGAACTCTAAGAGGTTAGGCATTCCCAGAGAAGTCTCTCTGAATATTTCAATCGCAAATGTATAAGTCAGAACACCTCATTACAGTCCAAATACACCATTTCAAGTTAAATCCTAATCCTTCACCAAAGCACCAATAGGACTTTGAGGGGAGGTCCATATTTAAGAACTCCATCCATGTTATCTGCAATTTTCCCCACCTCTATAAGTCTTCCCTCAACAAAGCATCAAAGGTGGAAAATTTTCCATTTTGTCATTTTCCCTTCAAATGCCTATACTCATTATCTACCACTAAAATCACTAAATTTCTTTCGCCTATATAAGCCTTCTTACCATGAAGCATCACAGGAAAAAAAATCCTCATTTTCACATTTTTTGACCCTCGGGCAAAAAAATACCATTTTACCATTTTCACCTTAAAGAATTTACCCTTGGACCCTCAAAGGATCCCTGAAGCTTCTCCCATCACCTAAATAATGTAATTTCAAATCCTATGCATCCCTGCTTCTCCCAATTCTAAGAAACCCAACATAGAGTAGATATTGCTCAATAACAACAGCAGTCGATTTCTCAACTTATGATAACCTTGACCAAGAAATGACCCTTGTAAAAGCTTTTAAAGATTCATCCAATCTCTGAATCCAAGAAGATTGATTGCCATATCTCGGTATCGACCTTAGCTTCAAATCCTCAGGTCAAAGAAAAGAGTTTCAAAATCTTGAACCATTGTAAAATCTCAAATCTTTCCCAAGTGGTCAAAAAGCTATTTAGCTACATTAAGCTCATATGGTGCCAAAATGTTCTTTGGACCTCCAAATCAAGATCAGTCGGTGTCCATCTCTTCAAAATCATGAGGCTTTCAAAAAACTATCTAAGAAAATGTGAGCTTTCGTGGGACTTATCTATTCAGATTCCCTTAAATACTCTAAAAAGAGCAATAAATCAGGGCCAAAAATTAGGCGCTCAATCTGCTCCTAGGAGTTCACCCAAATTAAGAAATTTAGTTTATCAGTTTCTATCCCATGGTAAATCCAAGACCTTCAGAGTATCAAAGTTGTACTGGATTATAGAAATCTTGTATTCCTAACCAGCATTTCTGCTTAAGCCAGGGCAAGGCACTTTTCGTTTGTATTTGACATGCAGAATGCCCTCAGAAATTCTCCCAGACTTGGAATGTAGTAAGGTCAAGCCCATTTTCTCAGTTTCACCCCTACCTTCAAAAGTTCATTTCATAAATTTCAACATCGAAGAATGTCTGGCAACTTAACTCCACCAGCCTTCAGACAGCTACAGAAACCCTATCTTTCAGACTGACCTTATTTTAAAAATCCTCTGGTAACTACCTAGTAATCCAGTAGCCAATCCATGAGTTCCTATAGATTTGGGACTCCCCTAGCTTCAAATCCCCGAAAATGGACTATAACAGAGATCAATAGAAAGTCTGGCAACATCTCTAGTCCAAAGTTCTCCAACTGCCCGAAAAAGGGTTTTTGACCCAGTTTTCTGCTCGAACATCGAAATTTAGTGTAGCCAAAGGCTATGGCTCACCTGGACTAGGGGCCATCTTTCAGCTAAAATTTTGTAGGATCAATTTTACCATCTTGCCCTTTCACAACGCATTTGAGAGTTTTTCAGGTCAAAAAACCTTGATTTCACCCCCTTGCCCTTATCATAATTTGGTTCTGACTGGTCCATTTTAACAGGAATATCTGCAACCCCAAAAATATACTATAAATTTGTCATGTTCTGAGCTCGAGAGCTCACTAGATTTGACAGCACAGTAAGGATTCGAAACCCCCAAAAGCATTTAGTGCACATTAATGAGCTAAGACTTTTCAAACTTAGCTCATTAATGGCATTTAATGCATTCACACTTTATACCCAAAATTGCTAGCCCTTGGATTGCGACCTTCTCATGTGCACCCTCGCCCCTCACCCTTAGATCTAGGACTTGAATTTCAAATCCCTAGTGATCCCTCTAGGTCCTCCCAAATGGCATCTAGATGCCTTCTCTTGATATTTGCAAACCTCCCAACACCTATCAAATGGCATCTAGATCACCCCCTTCAATGGTATCAATCCCTGCCAACAAACACACCCTCATCTCCACCCTCCACCTAATAAGC
>JAOXJP010072156.1:0-15261 GCA_025762735.1 Platanus orientalis
ATGCAATTTTAAGCAATTATCAGCTCGCTTGATAAATTACTTTCGTACCAAGGTTCCTCCTGTGGAAACAACCTCCATCTCTTAGATATAAGACATTGTTTCATTATACATATATTATAAGTCCAAATAACCTCAACTTCTCTGTAATTGGTGAGAGGTTCATATCCAATTGAGGAATGCTTAATCCATATTGCATCAATAACGCCACTATTTTATTCAACTTTATAAAAAAATTTCAGCAGCATCTTCCCCCCAATTCTTCAAGTACACGAATTAGACTAGGTAAGTACATATCGTTGACATTATAGAAAATAGTAAATGCCACTACATATGATTATGTACCCGAAGAACAAGAAGAGATGCTACCCATTTTTTCATAACAGAATAAAGCAAGAGCCACTAGTGGCAATATGGATTATATATGCATTCACAAACTGTCCAGATGTGGACAATTTAAAAATCGTCCCATGAAAAACGGTACTCATCACAAGTTGAACAAAAAAACTAT
The DNA here is from genome assembly GCA_025762735.1 of Platanus orientalis. Taxonomy (NCBI): domain Eukaryota; kingdom Viridiplantae; phylum Streptophyta; class Magnoliopsida; order Proteales; family Platanaceae; genus Platanus; species Platanus orientalis. The sequence goes on from JAOXJP010072156.1 coordinate 509, forward strand.
TGACATGAATTTTATCTCACAAGGAAATACACTTCAAAGCCAACAAATAATTTGTTCAAGGTAGCGAAAAGATGTACAAAAGTCAAAGAACAATTCTCAAACGGATCTAAGATCAAAGAACAATTCTCTTTTCTTTCTCCACCAATCTTATAATTCTGTAAATTTATAATAAATATATATGATTTGGTGATATTATAAAAATTAATTTTTCTTTAGTGTTGTTAATGTGACAATTTTTTTATAAACATTAAAAAATATCTAAAGTAAATAAGATTCTTCTTTATAATTATTAATAAGATATTACATAGTAATAATATAAATAATATAAAATTATTATATATAAATATTAAATAATTATATAACTATATTACTAAATATCTCTATGCCTAGACAACATAGCCTGTAGAAAGAGAAAATCTAGAAAAGGGTGGTGAACACTTTGATCATCTAGACCAAGACTATAACTAGTATGGAAAGTGAACACTTTCAAATTCAACCACATATCCCTACACATTCCCACTACATAAGAACGAGACAATCTATTCCTCTCCCATCGAATATTACCAGATCCATCTTCACAAAATAAACTTCCTCCAAAGACCCGACTCATTTTCCCCAACAAGGATACATGTACAAACCTAAAACTTCAAGACCCACCCCTCCCAAGCAGATAAGTTAGTAAACAAGGTAGTAATTTCAGTTTCAGTAAGTATTTGCTAAAGAAAATCATGTTCAAGTCTTACAGACTTCTCTACAATAACTGCCTGCATTTTGAGGATGGGCACTAAGTGTGACAAAAGTACTCTGGAAACCAAATCCATAATCCCCTCTCCTCTCCAACTCTATCTTTATTTCACCTCTCTCATCGCTTCATCTTCTCCTCCACCCCCTCTGTAATTCCATCGAAAACCCCAAAACTCTAACCCCTTCACCTCCAAACCCTAGAACCTGGACCCCTCTCGAGAAGCAATTTGAGATCTGCGTTGAAAAGCTCAAGCCTAATTTCACCCATGAAAAAGATAATGTATGTGCTTAATGTAACAGCCCTATGTTTTCATGATTCCTACGTGGCATGGAAGATGTGTATACGCCATGCGAAGATGGGGAGTCGTTGGAGAGATTGTTATCTCTGTTTTGGATGTGTCCAATTTGGTAGTGTTATGGGTTTTAGGTGGAAGGTCTTTAGTTGAGTCAACTGTTGTTAGAGAGATCTTAGGAGGATCTTTCATTTAATAAAGATATCTTTCTTTTTGAATAGGTATAGATCGAGTCCTTGGTTGTTAGTGGAGCGAGTCTTTGGTTGTTAGTTTTCAGTCCTTACTTGTTAGTTTCCCTAGTCTTCAGGGATCTAGTTGAGTATCTTTTGTAATCTCAACCCCACTTTTGTAGGGATAGAGTTTATTTTAAGGAGGAAATCAATAAAGAATACATGTTTTGGAGTCCAACTGAAATTCTAAAGAGGGAAGAGCCCCTCGTAGAGCTCTCAACAAGATTTAAAATTCCGTTTCTTTTTTTGGCCATTGCATCTAGTATCAGAGCAAGGAATTTCCAATGGTGGATGGGACTAGACTTGTCAAAATCGATGATATGCTAAGCTCCCTCAAAGCCACTCAGGATCTTCAAGCAGAGCAGTTGTTGGAGCAAGGTAGGAGCCTTCACGGTATGATTAGGAGCATGTCCTTGATAGACACCAAGCTTGGTAGTCTTTCTAGTGGGGTTCGACACGAACATGGTGAGAAATCTCATACACAATCACCTCACATATCAATGGGAGAAGCAGAGAGTGACCACAATCCACATTTCCAAACCTGAATGGCCTAGATGGATCTTCCAAAATTCAATGGGACAACTAGCTCTAAAGAGTAGAACAATTCTTCTTGCATCAGCAAACACCTAACACTCAAAAACTTCTCCTTGCATCCTTCCATTTGGAAGGCAAGGCGCTTCAATGGTATAGGTGGGCGGAATGGGCTGGGGCTATTTCCCATTGGGACGACTTCTTAAAGGGATTCTTGACCTGATTCAGACCTAACCAATATGAAGACCCTAGTACTCTATTGGCTAAGCTTAAACAAACCACAACAGTCGAGCTGTACCAAACCTAATTCAAAGAGCTAGCCAATAGAGTGGAGGAGCTCTAAGAACCATTTATGATAAGCTATTTCATTTAAGGATTAAAGGAAGATATCAAGTTAAGTGTCTAGATGCTGAGGCCAAATTTCCTATATAACACCATTGGTCTAGCACGCATTCAGGAGGTAAAGGTGAATAGCAAACGATGACTAGCATGCATGGAGCCAAACAAACCCGGATTTAGCCAAACTCCAAAGACTACTGCTTCCATGGTTAAGCGGCTAACACCTCTGGAGATGAAGGAAAGAAGAGACAAGGGGTTGTGCTATAATTGTGATGAGAAGTTCACGCTTGGACACCGCTGCCAAACCTAAAACTATACCTAATGGAGGGTAGCTGGCCGGATAATGTGCCGGATAGTGAACCTGACAATGAAGGAGTGGAACAACATGAGGAGGAGCTCGAACCAACTGCCGAGGTCTTTCTTCATGCCATAACCAACAATCACACCCCCCAAACGATGAAGGTTCCAGGTTGGCTGAATAAAGTTCAAGTGATGGTGTTGGTTGACTCAAGGAGTTCGCATGACTTCCTTAACCCATAAGTTGCTTGAAAGGCTAGTCTTAAAATTTCAAAGGAAGTTCAATTGGAGGTGTTAGTAGCCAACGGAGACAGAGTCCCTTGTCAAGGTAAGTGCATGGGGGTTAAGTTACACATGTAAGGTGTGACTGTGGAGGTTAACTTCTATTTATTGGAGTTAGAAAGATGTAAAGCCATCCTTAGTGCCCAATGGTTGGAATGGATTGGCCCTATAACATGGGATTTTACGATCCTCACAATGGAATTCAGGGTGGGAGAGACATCTTTCCGTCTTAAGGAAGTAGTGAGAAAAGGACTGGAGATTGCCCCTTCTAAAAATGTAAACTCTTTGAGTCTACACCATCACAGTTGTTTCCTGTTACATGCCTACTCTCTAAGTTCAGTTCCGAAGGAGAAAAATATGCCTAGGCCCATACAGGATCTCCTCTCCCTGTATGAGGATGTGTTCCAAGAACCGTATGGTCTTCCCCCAAAATGTATGTAGGACCACACAATCTCCTTGGTGTCAGGTTTTAGACAAGTTAATTCCAGGCCTTATCATTACCCACATCATCAAAAGGCTAAGATAGAGAAAAAAATGGATGAACTCCTCAAGACAAGGGTCATCCGTACTAGTCAGAGTCCGTTCGCATCCCTTACACTTCTGGTAAAGAAAAGTGATGACTCCTAGAGGCTTTGCATGGGCTACCGTGCATTGAACCAACTGACAGTAAAGGACAAATTTCTGATCCCCATAATAAAAGAGCTTCTTGATGAGTTACATGGGGCTCAAGTGTCTTCTAAACTAGACCTGCACTCCGGTTATCATCAAATTAGGATGTGGCCAGAAGACATTCATAAGACAGCTTTTAGGATGCACGAAGGCCACAATGAATTCTTGGTGATGCCATTCGGCCTCACAAATGCCCCATCAACCTTCCAGGGTTTAATGAATGGGATATTCCGCCCACATCTAAGAAGGTTTGTACTTGTTTTTTTTAATGATATATTGGTGTACAGTTTAAATTTAGAGAAACATCTCCAACACCTTCAAATTATTTTACATATCTTGTGTACTAACCAGTTGTATGAAAAGAGGAGTAAATGTATATTTCGTAGCCCAAGTGTTGAATATTTAGGGCAAAAAATCTCACATGGAGGCATAGCCGCAAATTTGGAAAAGATTAGGAGCATGATGGTGTGGCCCCGACCCAAAAACGTTAAGTTCCTTCATGGGTTTCTAGGTCTCACTGGATACTACAGGCGATTCATTCAGGATTATGGAAGGATTGCTTTCCCTTTGACCGACATGCTTAAGAAGGATTCTTTTCAATGGATAGAGGACTTTATGGACACCTTTAACCGGCTTAAACAAGCCATGTCACATCCCCCAGTACTGGTCATTCCGGATTTCAACAAAACTTTTCATGTGGAATGTGATGCTTTGGGTTCAGGCATAGGGGTGGTTTTGACCCAAAGTGGAAGACCGATTGCCTTTCTTAGTAAGGCTCTGATAGGAAAGAATCTGAATTTATCAACATACGAGAAGGAGTTATTGGCATTAGTGTTGGCCGTTTAGAAATGGTGACACTACCTCTTGGGTAAAAGATTTGTCCTGAAAACGGATCAGCTGAGACTTAAATTCTTACTCACCCAAAAGGTTGGGATTCCCAAGCAACAAAGGTGGGTTTCCAAACTTTTTGGGCATGATTTCAACATCCAATACAAAAGTGGAATTTCAAATGTGGTGGCAGATGCCTTGTCTCTGCAAGAGCATGGGGACCTCCTTGCAATCTCTAGTCCCATTCCAAATTGGGTAGAAGAGATGAAAAGGGAACATGCCATTGATCTGCATGTGCAGGAAATCATGAGGAAGCTCGCCCAAGGATTAGAGGACTTCACACTGTTTACTTACAAAGAGGGTATCTTATTCTTTAATGGATGGTTCTACTTGTCTCCTAATTCATCATTTAAAACCAAGGTGCTCTCTACTCTTCATGACAGTGCATTAGGAGGTCATGCTAGTTACCAGAAGACCTATCAACGTGTAAAGAAAGATTTCTTCTGGGCTCACATGAAAGGATAAGTACGTGCATATGTGCGAGAATGTGATGTTTACCAACGTGTCAAGGGAGAAAATATCAAGCCAGCCGTCTTACTACAGCCCCTTGACATCCCCACATGTATTTGGACCTCTATCTCCATGGAGTTCATAGAAGGTCTCCCTCCTTCTCATGGAAAATCCACCATTTTTGTAGTGATCAATAGACTCTCAAAATATACACATTTCCTGTCTCTGGCTCACCCTTTTACAGCAGCAGAAGTGGCACAAATCTTCCTTGATCACATCTACAAGCTCCACGGTATGCCAACTTCAATCATAAGTGATCGGGATCCCATTTTTCTTAGCCACTTTTGGAAGGAGTTTTTCAAACTCCAAGGTACCCACCACTCAATGAGTTCAGCCTACCACCCCCAATCCGATGGACAGTCCAAAGTCGTTAACAAATTTCTGGAGCAATGTCTACGAAGTTTCTGTGGATTGCAACCAAAGGAATGGAGTAAGTGGCTACCCTTGGCCGAATTTTGGTATAACACTACCCATCATTCCTCCACAGGCCTGACACCTTATGAGGTAGTATATGGAGTAACACCCCCCAGTTACTGTCCTATGTTTGTGGTTCCACCAAAGTGGAAGCTGTTGACAAAGCCCCTTGCAGCAGAGAGAATATCCTGGCCATCCTTAAAGAAAATCTGAAGCAGGCGCAACACCGGATGAAAATGGTAGCTAACAAAAACCGGACTGAGCGCTCTTTTGCAGTTGGCGATTGGGTTTTCCTGCGACTTCAACCATACCAGCAGCAGACTGTCAATTTTCAAAGCAACAACAAGCTGTCCCACAGGTATTTTGGGCTTTATAAAGTCCTGGCCAAGATTGGCTCAGTAGCATACCGGCTAGAGCTCCTTGCGAGTTCACGTATCCACCTTGTTTTCCATGTTTCCTAACTAAAGAAGAAAGTCAGAGCTAAGGTATCGGTCCAGACAAGTCTACCAGACGCTGATTCCGACAGGGCCCTCCACCTCGAACCAGTGACCATCCTGGATCATCAAATGGTGCACCGTGGTAATCGCACTGTCACCAAAATCTTAGTACAATGGCACAGTCTTGACAAGGACGACGCTACATGTGAGTATTGTCCCGACTTGTGCGCCAAATACCCGAAAGCACGGTTCGAGGACGAACCTGGGGCTGAGAGGGAGGCGATGTAACAGCCCTATTTTTACATGAGTCCTACGTGGCATGCAAGATGTGTATGCTCCATGCAAAGATGGGGAGTCATTGGAGAGAATGTTATTTCTGTTTTGGACGTGTCCAGTTTGGTAGTGTTATGGGTTTTAGGTCTTTAGTTGAATCAACTGTTGTTAGAGAGATCTTAGGAGGATCTTTCATTAAATAAAGAGATCTTTCTTTTGAATAGGTACAGATCAAGTCCTTGGTTGTTAGTGGAGCGAGTCTTTGATTGTTAGTTTTCAGTCTTTAGTTGTTGTTTCCCTAGTGTTCAGGGATCTAGTTGAGTATCTCTTGTAATCTCATCCCCACTTTTGCAGGGATAGAGTTTACTTTAAGGAGGAAATCAATAAAGAATGTACGTTTTAGCGTCCAACTGAAATTCTAAAGAGGAGGGAAGAGCTCTCAACGAAATTTAAAATTCTATTTCTACATGGATTATCTCAGATCCCAAACCCTCAAACGGAGATCAATCTATATAATTCCGAAAATTAACATCCGTTCCATAAAAAGATCAAATGTTTAGACCATGGATTTATTAACATCCATTCCATAACAAGATCTAATGCTGAGATCATGAATTTTTCGGCCAGAATTATACCCTACCAAACCCCAGATCAAATTCATCATAAACAGAATTATTTAGTAAAACCAAGCAAGCAAAAAAAATCAAATCAAATCAGATCTTGAAAAAAATTTAAAATTTTCAAACTAGAGCGCAAAAGAAAGATAAATTTGATTGATGCACCTCTTGAATAACGATTTCCGATCAGATTTATCACGGTTCCCGTTCAAAGGAGAAACGACTGCTGAAGAGATGAAATTCCGGTGAATTGCATATGCCGACGTCAATGACGCCCTTCGTTCTCAATCTGACCCAGATCTCGCAAGCCCAAGTCTATAAATTTCTAGGGGTTTTACGGAGAGAATCGGGGACGGGTCAGATTTTTAGGGTTTTTGGAGGCGTGCACGAACGAAGGAGATGAGGGAAGTTGGTGGATTGACAGAACGAACACGTGAAGAAAAAAAAAGGTGCGCGATGAATAAAAAACCTACTTCAGCTTAAACCGCGTTTCTTAAACACCAAAACAGATCTCTGCAGAGACGGCGTTTTAAATTCTATTAGACGGCGGTCAGAACGTCGTCTCTAGATATGCGGTGGAGTAGAGACCCGTCTAAGTTGTACTTGTGAAAGAATTTACGACAACATTTTAAAAACGTTGTATAAATATTTATATATAGCGTTTTCTGAAAAAGCTGTCTATACATGTAACATCACTATTATATTTTTTACAGTGTTTTTATAAAAAAGCTTCCTAAAGTACGTTAAAAACCATTTTTATTGTAGTGACCAATAATTTATCCCAAAAAAGTAAAAAAAAAAATATAATAGAAAACGTGAGTAACACTACAAATGATGACCCTTTTTTATTTGAACATATGTTCTACTCTTTTAACCCTATACGGGCATACATGTTGTCGTTTTTTTTTTTTTTTTCTTGATAAAATGTATACATGTCATTGGACACATGCAAAATACCGATCAACTCTAGTGAGCCTAGCTCAGCCCTCAAGCTCGTGATGAGTCTGAGCCTAGTCTTTGGGTGACAAACCTGAGTTGAGCTGGAGAGTATCTGGACTCCTGTTCTCCTTGTGACCCTCTGTCAGACTTTTTCTCAAACTCCCTTTTTGAACCAATACCTTGTGGTTACAAATGCCTTGGAAATTTGAAATGAAATGATTTCATTCCATGTGGCCGCCAAATATGCCCTAATTTAATTTATCTCTCTCCTTTGTTGAATATTTTTTTTCCATTTTAGAAATGATTGATTTGAGTTATTCCGATTGATCCTAATTTAGCTCGTTTGAGTTGTAAAGGAGAAGGCGTTTACTAATGTGGTCTTAGCATTTAAAAGCTCAATGAAGGCTCAATTATTGTTTTACCACCACCACCATAAATCTTCTATCTTTTTTAGGGATGTGTGTGTGTGGGGCATGCTTTGTTGACTATGTGGCATGCTTGCCATAATTTTTATTTGGTTTATATGCTATTACAGTTTACTAAATAATATTATACCCTCATGATCTGATTATGATGTTGAGAAGTTTATCGCTTCATGTCCAATTCATGACCAAACAATACCTTTCCCTCTTGATTATTTTGATTTGGTCTTTTGTTATTTGTTTTTTGGTTAATTCTGGCTTTTACTGTAAATTTTATATATTCTATTGATTATTTGGTTTATGTAGTGTGCTTATATATATATATATATATATATAAACAATGTTTGGATGTAAAAATTTCTCGGTACACAACACAACTAGCAAAAATACAATTGATCTTGATCAGTGTAGAAGCCCTAAGCCATTTAATGATGTTGCAAAAGCATTGGAGGATTAAGTGTTCCATGTGAAGAACTGAGATCTGAAAATGAAGAATGCCCACCATATGTGCCATTTAGTACGATCTGATTGTCTATTTTATTGAATATGGTAAGTTTGTACTGTCCTATAAGTTTCATACCATCTATCCAAATAATCTTCAATGTCAAGGACAAGATCGTATTCATTATCGCTATGAACTTTCTTCTATTAATGGCATGTTTGAAAAATTGGTTCAATGGAAGAAAACGTCTTGAACTTGAGATCATTTGCTCTTTTTTTTTTTGGTAAGCCTCTTGGACTACAGAGGGTGAACCCGCAGTACCACCATTAGTGGGGACTGGGGAGGGGTAATCATCAACTCAATTCATTGCAGAATACCACTAGGGGACTTAAAACTCCGAACTCTCCTTTGGAGAGATCATTTGCTTAATCGATTTTTGATTTAAGAGATCTATTAGAATGTACATTAAAAAATGAAATCAGATGTATTTTGAGTTGTGATTTCAGAAGACTGGTTAATCTTTCATTACGGAATTTTCATGTTGTTTTGTTTAAGTTTATTACCTGAAATTTAGTTTGGCAAACTGATTATATTATTATTATTATTTTGATTAAAAAAAGTGATTATATTATTGGCATTCTGACTTTCCTCTTCCCCTACTGATATTTTGGTCCATGCTTTATGCGTGATATCGATTTTCCAAGGAGTTAACGCCTTGTCACCCAAAAAAATAAAAAAATAAAGAGTGCTAATGTCAAGCTAAATTTGTAGGGACACTGGGAGACAAACAAATTTGGGAGCAAACGTTTTGTTCCCTAAAGAAAATATTTCTATTTTTAAAATAAAACCCTTCTAATAAGAATAATATATCAGTATATGTATTCTTCTTAAGTTCAAGCAAACTTTCCCTAAGCATCTTGCTCAAGCTGTCAGCAGCAAAAAAAAGACAGGCAAAAACCCAAACAATACCTTAGGTTTGCTTTCTTTATTATTATTATTATTATTATTTTTTTGTTTTACGTAGCAGCTCAAGCAAGATTGCTTGCACATATGCTTGCGAAAACCTTGCTTGAACTGATCTTTTGTCAAGTATAACACAACATAAAACACTCCATGGATGAACCTTGCTGAGGAACCCATAGGTTTTTGACATGTCATTTGGTCCATCAAAATACTATCATTCCTCATGGTCGCTCATGGGATCGCTCTGAGATATATAAGAAATTGGCCATCCCATTTTATTGACAAGATGAACTGATTCCTTGTTTTGACATACTTTTTTGCCAAAAATAAAAAATAAAAATTCCATATCTCTATGAGAAACAAGTGAGGTGAATCAGCTGAAAACACGGGTTGCATACACGACACACTAAAATCCAAAGACAAAAAGTCCCATCAAAGGATCCCAGAATTATAAGGTGCCACCATAATGCATGTAACAAAACTTCATTACACAATGTAATATAGTGCCAACTGGTATCTAAAAACCTAGCAGTCCTCACCAACTTTAGCTCCATTGCTGCTCAACAAGTTATCCACCCTGTTTCTCATCTAACAATTGCCAATTTACACCCAACAATATTCGAATTAAGAGTAGGTACCTGCATATCACATTCAACATTTGGAACCGATAGAGTAAAAAACTATATAAATAAGAACAGCTCAATCAAACATGATACACACCAGAGTCAAGTTCGCCCATAATAGGATATCAGAAATACTACAAGTTTAGATGAATGGTAAACCCACTCGTACCACAATCCCATAACCGTGTGCCCATAAAGTCAATACATTTCTGAATGTTATCCATTACTTTATAGCCTGTTTGGCAGTCACCTGTAATGTAATCATTTCGTTTGAGTATCCCAAGGCATTTATAGCCGTGAGCTGATGATTTGTAATGAGCTAATTCAAATTTATACTGATTAATTTGTTAACTATAATTAGAACTGAAGTTATCTTAGGTTTTTCTATAAAATGAAATGACTTATGTTATCAGGCACAAATCGGTGCAAATCTGAATGGTTTCATTGCAAAACCATCCCATTGTGGCTACAAATACCTGGGAAACTCAAATGAAACGATTACATTACAGGTGGCTGCCAAACGCAGCCTTATTGAATATGCTAAAACCAAGATGACAATGCAAGGAAACATTATCACTTCTCTTGGGGTACAACTCTCAAAACCGTGTGCTCCATTCCCATGTTTTGTCTCAACATATTTCTGAACATCTTGTCCATGGACCTACGGTGTTACTGCATTCATTCAATAAGAAAAATAAGACAGCCAATATCTCAAAAATATGAAACCTATAAATTATTATGTTCTGCCTGTCATTTACACATAAGTTGTAAAACCTATAATAACCATGCATTATTTTTTATAGTAATCCCAACATCTTCCAACTTCTATTATTATTCTGAATTTTCTGTACTTTATTGATGCCGGAATGAATTCAGGATGCCCGGATCATCCAGTGGATTAACCGCAGATGATAACTCGTTCCAACTAGCCTTCCCTCTTAAGCTACACTATTGACCATTAAATCAACCAGTATCCTGCTATAAAAGTTGGATGAGTCTGACATTTGAAAAACGTTTGATTTACCAATAGGAAAGATGGCCCAACATTTGGACAGTCTGAGTTAGAGATCACGATTGCACATAGGGGCAGATAGCATTGGAAGTACACATGCCTTGCATATGACCACTAAATCCATGAGGCCTTACAAACTTATGGCTCAGATTAACAATGCATCACAATGTTCAACTTATTTTTTCAGTTCCAATGGGGAAGGTTGCCGGGGAACTCTAAAATAAAGTTTCTTAATTTCAACACCTTATCATTTCTTCTACGACCCTTTTTTACTATTAGTTAATAAAAAGTGTTGAAAAACACTATTGGGTATATATTACAATGAATAAAACCCTAATCAAGATACAACAAATCTTCATCTAGCAAAATAACAACAAAACTGGAGGAAGCCAGCTTAACATCAACTTGAAACCCAAAAAAAAGCGTACTTGTGAGGACTATGCAAGAGAGATGAGCGTCCTACTCATTTTCTCTTTCACATTATGAGTGATGAAGGTGTGTGAGTTGGTTTCCATAGGATAGAATGATTTTTATTGGGAGAGAGATGCAAGATTTTAAAAGTAATGGAGCAAGAATGTGCATAAGCATGTTTCCCCTTAGGCATTGTCTGGTTGGCGTCAAAATGCACTTCTCTCAAGAAAATCGTGTAAATTTACGTGTAACCATTTTTCTTAGCATCTAGCTGTCACAATTTGGAAAACCGCATGTATGCAAAATTTTCTTCAACTGTCCAATTTTTCTCATATATGACCGTTGATTTTTCCTCCCAAAATGACAAGATTTGGTATGAAAGGTCAAAAAATATTGCGTTGAAGTTCCTACAAATATCCTCTAATAATACATAGGCTTCTTTTCCTTGAACCAAACGACCACGTGGAAGAGAAGATGAAATGCAAAGAAACAAATCTTCTTTGAACTCTTGCCTTCGCCAAAATGCTAAACCCTAAACCCAAAATGCTAAGATACTACAAGGATGTCATGTGGTTGTTTGTGCTTGTCGTCAGTCCTCTACAACTGGTTTCTTATCTGGCTGTCAAGGTAATGTATATGTAGTTCTTTTGTTAATTTTGGGTTCTAAAATGGGATTTGAGGTTGTTTTTGTTTTCTTTTTTAGATTTTTTTGTTGATTTTTTGGGGTATTCATTATTCTTGTTGTAGTTAGTGGGGATTCAGATGGGTTTCCATTGCCGTCCGGCTGGGAGATTGTATTGCAGTTGCTGGTGTGTTTTGTTGTTGAGGATCATACAAATTACTAGATCCATTGGTTGCTTCACTGTAAATGGGGATACGAGAAAATTCACCGGATCCATCATGAATTACAGCTTCAATTGGTCTGCTCCATATGCTCATTGGGCTGAGATTTTGATCCTCGGAATTCCATCATTTCTTGGGCCGGCAATATTTCCCAGGCATATGATTACATTGTGGTTGTGGCTCTTTCTCTAACAGGTCAAGGCAATTGAGACACACAACAGGTACTGCCTGTTTCTAGCTATTTCTTCTCTTTTTTTTTTTTTCTTTTCAATAATTAATTTTATGGAATGGTGTAGACAGTGGGATTTTTCAAATAATTGTAAATGCAGCTGTTTATTTGCACCCATTACTTTGTGAGTCAAGGGTGAGTTCGGATCCATTGCATGAGAAAGACATGCATGCAAGGAGATTCTTTCTCTAACCTATTGGAATGTTTGAGTTTTCAATCTTTTTAATAGACCGGTGCTCCAAATTCTTGATCCTTATATGAGATAAGGTGTACCCGCATGATAGAAGATAGTATTATTTTTTTGGTATTCTGGAGATTAGAGACTGCTAGACTATAGCCATGAAAAATTAATGACAAAATTTTTTTTCTACTCTTTTCTTAACAAGCAAACATGTGTAGGAAAGGGTGGGAAAGTTCCAACTCTTTTATTTTATTTTCTCATTCTAATTTTCATTTCTTTTCCTTTCATAGCAACTAGACAAAGCCTTCGGTAATATTAAATTTAAGATAGGGATGTGAGAAAGACATGGATCTAGACGTGAGAGAATTGAAAGATTTTTAGGAGTGATGTTCGTGGGTAAGAGATTGGAGACGGGGTGCATTTTGGTAGAATCTTTTAAAGATAATTTCTCTTTAAGAAGTAAATTATAAAAAAGAAAATTTAGGGGAGATATGAGAGAATTTCAATTTAAGAAGAAAAGTTTAGAGGAAACAAAATGTGATTTGGTAGTATAGAATTTTGCTAATATTGGTACTTTTTGAAAGATATCTTAGAGAGATATTCACTTTAAGAAGAAAATTAACATGAAAGAGAGTTTTTAAGGGGGGAGGGAAATTCACTGTAAAGAAATTAATAGGAAAGAGGAATTTAAGATGTGTGTGTGTGTTTGAAAGAGAGAGAAGCTTCAAGGAGGGTCCTCGTGGCAGTTTTTAAAAATAAAAAATTAGAATAAGTAAAAGTGTTGTGAGGGGCCCGCGTGGCACATCCTTTGTTCTAGAATAATACTAGCAAATGAACTTGTGCGAAGCACTAGAAAGCGATTCGTAAAAGGTAATTTTTTTAAGCAACTATGTAACTCGGACACTAAAAAATAAAATAGTCAAAATGAAGAAATCCAACTCAATAAATAAATAAGGTCACTTAGCAACAATTCTAATAAAAAATTGAAAATATATTTGAAATTCAAAAGTATTTACGTAAAATAGAAGTCATAAAAATAATAAATACATAAATTGATAGTCATAGAGACTTATTTCCCCTTAAAAAACGTACAATTCTATTTAACTACAAATAAATAATAGGGTAGAAAATGGTTAAACCTATTAGAGGGTTATCCACAAACAACAAATGGGATATTGGCAAACAACGTCCAGAGTAAGCATATGTCAATAGAAAATAGTATTCAAAAAAATATATATATATTGGTAATCTAGATATTTATTCACCCATAATAAAATGTATGACTACAAAGGAGAGAAAAAACTTCTCAATAGAATAGTCATACAACCCAATCACGACAGTGTTAATCATAAATATAAATTTGTAATTACAATATAAAAAATAACCAAATGGAAAATATAAACATTCTGCCTATTGGAGATTTTTATTAGAGCCTCTTGCAAAAGAAAAGATACAATTAATTTTCAAAACTAAAAGCTAGTAGAACAAAGTTTAGCGGAAATATATAATATTCAAAACCAACCCTAAAATCATTGGCATTAGTATAGGCATCAAAATTGTTGACAAAACATCAATATAAATGGTTAATTGTTCAAACGTTATGAAAGAGATAAATGGAGAGACCAATGCTTAAAAAAGGTGGAAGAAAGGGATACCTGAACAATTTCTAAAAAACATGGAAGAAAAGAAATACTAAAACAATATCTAGAAATCATGGAAGAAATGAAATGTGAGAAAATAAAATCTTGCAATGGAGAGAGACCTAATAGAATACAAAATAGACTGCCTAATTAAAGATAATTTAGATTAGTTGTTATACTTTTTATGTAGAGACGGAAGAGAAAAGTTAAGAGATTTTAAGGGGACAAATGTAATATAGATAAAGATAATTGAAATACCTGATAAGAAACAAAATACAATTAACTAAACTACATTTTATGTGGAGATGGAAGAGAGAAAATAGAAAATGAACTCATACATAGCACTAATAAAAGAATAGTAAAAGGTAGACTTGTTCAAGCAAATAGATAGTTGCAATGATCAATAGACACTAAAAAACCGGGGAAAAGAAATAAAACTTAATATGTAAATAAATAATGAGACTTAGTGACAATTACAATAAAAAAGAGAAAAAAAAAAAGATGAAAATTCAAAGATATTACTT
>JAOXJP010072167.1:0-15260 GCA_025762735.1 Platanus orientalis
GTTATCGAGCTCTCTTTGGGCCCCACTTTGACTAAAATAAAAAACACAAACTCCCAAGATCACCCTTGGCCTTTGGCCTTATTACAAGTACCTATCCCCCACACAAAATATTGGCACAAATAGGCCTTATTGAACATAAAAAAAATGTTCCCCCCCATGTGCAACATGACTAGAATCTCTTAGACTTGGGCTTGGGCCTTCACATGGGGTACTTGAAGTCTAACCAAGTGATGGATGTTGCATCAGCAACCCGTTTTATGCGATCTGGAGAGCGACCTAAACGATTTGTTTACATGATTTTTGACATGGTTTAAATTCGATGACCCAAACCATTTTTTTGGGGTGTGTGTGGGGGGGGTATTTTGGGGTTTTGACTTACAATATGTAAAAGGGTTTCTTGGGAATCACACCACTATATATTTGTTAGTAGGTTTTGGGAGGCGAGTTTTGAGATAGTTTCATTTTTTTTTTTTGGGTTTTGGGAAAATCTTTTGTACTTTGTAATCTTCATTATAGTGGAAGTTCTTGATCGTCTTTGCCTGTGGATTTAGTCAATCTTATTGAACCACATAAAACCTTGTGTTTGTGTGATTGTTCTTTTGTATTCTCTGTTTTCTCGTTTTGATTCATGTTGTCACAAACTCGAATCTAGTCCACTTTGCCACAACAAACTAGTATCAGAGCTGCAAGTTTGGATTCTTTGGTTTTAGAATTTGCTATGGCTGTGAAGGTTTCAAACGCAAGGTTCAAGATGGAGAAATTTGATGAAAATAATGACTTTGGCTTAGGGAAGTCAAGGTTAGAGACTTATTGATTCAATAAGGTTTGCACAGGGCATTAAAGGGGAAACATGGTGAGATGTCGGAAAATGACTGGGAAGATTACAATTTGAAGGTTATGAGTGTGATCCGTTTGTGTCTAGTGGATGAGGTGCTGCACAATATTTTGAATGAAGATTTTGCAGCAAATCTTTGGTTAAAGTTAAAAATCCTTTGCATGAAATCTCTTATAAATCGTCTTTACCTCGAGCATAAACTTTATACCCTACAAATGAGAGAAGGTCCAGGTATTTCTGATCATCTTAACGAATTTAATAAGATTATTTGTCAATTGACAACTATTGGTTCACAACTTGAGGATTAAGATAAGGCATTAATTCTATTGTCTTCGCTTCTTTTGTCATATGAGCATCTTGTTACAACACATCTTTTAAATGAATTAAGGAAAAAAAAGCTCTAGTAATGATGTCCAGGTTAAAGGTTTGGTTGTTCATGGAAAGACAAAGGAAAAGGGATTTGATAAAAATAAATCTAGATCTAAGGAGGGTGTGGAGTGCTATTATTGCCATAAGAAAGTGCATATTAAGACTAATTTTCCTAAGTTCAAAAAAAAGGAGGAAAGAAAGCAAAATCCTCAAATGTAGCTAGCATTATGGAGGAAGATTTAGATGCTGACATGGTTTTGTGTGTAACCGTTGGTGATGATCGTTCTTAGGATGAATGAATTCTTTATTTGGTTTGTTCTTATCATATGTATCTCAATGGGGATTGGTTGTCCACTTATAAGTCAATTGATGGTGGTACTATTTTTTTTGGGTTATGATATGCTTTGCAAGATTATTGGGATAAGAACAATCAAAATCAAGATGCATGATGGGGTTCTGAGAACTTTGAGATATGTTTGACATGTTCCAGATTTGAAGAACCTTATTTCTTTGGGTGCGTTGGACTTGAATAGGTGGAGTAACTATTGAAAAAGGATCCATAAAGATTGTGAAGGGTGACTTGGTGGTTATGAAAGTAAGAAAGGTTGGGAACCTTTATGTGTTGTTAAGGAATGCCATTACAGATGGAGCAGTTGTGTCTTCTACAACCAATCCTGATTCAGTCTCCATATAGTTGTAGCATATGCAAATGGGTCACTTGAATGAAAGAGTTTTGGCAGAATTGAGTAAGCGGGGTTTGCTTTGTGGTGAGAAGATTGAGAAATTAGGCTTTTGTGAGCATTGTGTTTTTGGAAAGCAATAGAGAGTAAAATTTAGTGCAGTTGTTCATCGCACCAATGGTACTTTAGATTAAATTCATTTTGATCTTTGGGATCCCTCTAGAGTTGCGTCAAAGAGGGGATTTCTATATATGATTACTTTTGTTAATGACTTCTCCAAGAAGGTTTGAGTTTATACTTTCAAAACCAAGGATGAAATCTGCCACATTTAAGCAATGGTTGAGAGACAAATTGGCAAGCAGGTGAAGCATTTGAGAACTGATGGTGGCATATAATTTTGAGGAAAAAAGTTTGAGTAGTTTTGTAGACTTAGCATTGCTCGTCACTACACTAATCCACACACTCCACAACAGAACATTTTAGCAAAGTGTTGTATGCTGTCTTATTCTGGCTTCTCTAAGGAGTTTTGGGTAGAAGCTATTACAACAACTTGTTTCTTGGTTAATCGATTTCTCTCTACATCAATTGGATGTAAAACTCTTAAAGAGATATGGTCTGGTAAACCTGATGACTATTCTAACATTAATGTATTTGGTTGTTCAACTTATGTTCATATTAGGGATGATAAATTTGACCCAAGAGCATAAAAGTGTATTTTTCTTGGTTATGTGCAAGGGTGAAAGGATTCAGGTTGTGGTGTCCTGATTCTAAATTATTTAAGTTTATAGTTAGAAAAGATGCTACTTTTGATGAATTTGTTATGTTGCATCCAAGCAAGTAGATTGAGGAAAATGGAGATCAAAGTATGAGTGGTCAGGTGGAGGTGGAGTATGATACTCTTGATTTGTTGGGACATGAGGATTCAGCTTCTGACACCATTCAAGATGTAGAAACTATTCAAGTTCAGGAAGTTCAGTAGCAGCATCAAAGTAGGCCCAAGGGGAATAATAAAACTTCTTGTAGATATGGTTTTTAAGACATTGTAGCTTATGCATTGAGTGCTGAAATTTTAGCAGATATGTTGACAAAGCCAAGTCTGATGATTAAAGAATTGCTTGGACTTGATCAATGTGTAGCATAATTTATTTTGTACCTTATGTGGGTTTGTAATGTAGGGGTATTTTCACACCGGGCTTGAGTGGGGCAGCTTGCGGGAGACAAGGGTACAGTCGGGGTGGGGTGACTTGAGTGAGACGGGACACATGAGAGGTGGGGCTCACGAAGGAGGGTTCAACCAAGAGCCTGGCCTAGCCTGGGCTATAAATAAAGGGATTGGTTCTCTTCCCTCTATTAGTTTGCTATTTTAGAGAAAATGGTTAGTCATCCTGCATCAAAGTGGCATTATACTAGGAGGTCTCGTGTTCAAAACTCCTCATCGGAGGTGATCAATGCATGGACATTTTCATGCCAGGCTCGAGTGGGGCAACTTGTGGGAGACGGGGGCACGCTTAGGGTGGGGTGACCAGTGTGAGGCGGGCAACTTGTGTGAGGTGGGACCATGAGAGGTTAATGTGGTGGCATTAACATGGCTCGAGAAGTTCCAACCTTTGTGGAAGCCCAAGATCAAGAACAAATGATGCAAAAAGACAACATAGTGTTGTTCACAAGATTTTCCCTTTATTTTTCTGTTTTGGGAATTATTTTTGCTATTTTCTTTTTATTTTAGAAAGGTTTTAGTAATAGGATTAATGTAATAAGGCCATATGAGCCATGGGGAGGGGCTAAAATTAATTTAGAATAGTTTAGGACTGTTTTTATGATTTTTTAAGATTTTTTCTTGGTTTTTTTGGCTTGACCGTACAAGGGGTATTTTGGTCCAATTTCGAACTATTTTATTAAAAATAGGTCACAACGACCTCATGTACGATTAGTTGAAGAAAATTTATGAATTGAAGTTGGTTTTTGAAGCCCACGGTTTGGAAACATCTTTATACCTGTCACGGTTAGGTGACTTCTTCATCTTCTTCTTGTTCTCCTTTTTTTTTTCTTTCTCTTTTAGGTTTACTTTATTCTTGAATCTTTATAACAATTTCTGCAGAAAACTCTTCATTCTTTTTTTTTAATATTTTTTTCTTACCTTCTCTTATAAAATTCTCATAAAAACCTAATCCCTTCTAGGTTTATTCTTCCTATAACCCAACACATATAATCATATAAGAATCCCCAATTTCCAACTCTAAAATCTAGGGTTTCTTGAAGATTTTCCAATTCTTGAATTTTTTGCATTATTTTTTTGATTTCTATTCAATTTCTTCAGATTTCTTGCTTCCCTTTGATAATCCAATCATTCTTAAATTAGTTTCTTTGATTTTTTTGATAATCTAATCATTCTTGAATCATTCTTTAAATTTTTAGTATTCTTTAATTTCAAAAAACATTATTTTAGGCTTTTGTGGTTAAATAATTTTTGTAGGAATCATTTCCCTTTGGATCATACATCAAATTTGGTATTAGAGCCAAACACAGAGAACATTTTGAGATCCTAAAATTTTGGGGTTTCTTTAAAGGGCCATAAAACCCTTTTTCTTCTTGACGATTCAAGCCTTTGTAGCCTTAAAACCTTTTTCGAATTATTTAGGGTTTCTTTCCATTATTTTAGGACTTTCCTAAAATTCTTGAGGTCTTTTGAAAATGGTTTTCTATAGCCTAAAGTTTTTAAGCAAACTCTAAAATTCTCTTTTGAGTTTATATCCACTATGGTTATCAACAATACTTTGTCCTCGGTAATAGATGACCATACCAGAGAGATTGATGCTATCCGGAGGGACCTCAATTAAATACCACAGTGAATACTTGGATGGATAGGCTAGAAACCTCAATGAATGCTAATATGGCTATCATGTAAGCACAAATAGGGAAACTCACAACTATTATGCAGAAGAGGGATGAGTCTGACAAGGCCTCAAGCTTAACAGTTGAGTCACGAGATTCTGTACTTCCTCCTCAATAGTAGACTATTGGCCCAAACAGTGAACTATCACACCAATTTTAGCATGACATAATTTTGCCAAGGCAAGAGCCTCAGTTTTAATTTGTGAACCATCAAGGCCCTACCCAACATGAATTGGAGAAGCATGTATGGTTGGATGTATATGATTTTGGAGGTGAGCAGCATCCGGATGAGTTTCATGACTGGTTTCACAACATTGAGGGGTTCTTTAGATGGTATGATGTGCTAGACCGTCGAAAGCTTCAATTTGCAGAAGCAAAGTTAAAGGGGACAACATACATTTGGTGGGCATCCTACAAGAAGAGTTATTCCATCATAGGTTATGAGGATTTGACTACATGGGATGAGATGGAATTGGCAATGAAGAAACAATTTGAGCCACGAGACTACAAACAGAGAGCCCATCTTCAATTGAATCAACTAAGGCAAGGGGGTTTAAGTGTGGAAGCATACACAAGACAATTCCAACACTTGACCCGTGCTGGTTTCAATTGGATAGATGAAGTTTTAGTGGCCATGTATCAACAATGATTGGTTCATCAGCTTTCCATGGGTTTGAGTTTCACTCACTTTCCTACCTTGGATGATGCAATACAGGTGGCATACCAGATCAGTGAGAACATGAATGTCCTATCTTATAAATTGCTTATTATGGAGGGTGCTTCTAAAGGGGTTGCAGTTGGTTACTCATCTTCTAGCAGGTCTATACATCAAACCAAGACCTCTTCACCACCTAGATCCTCATGCCAGTTTTGACCATCCAGATGTAGGGGATCTGAGGGATCTACTTACAGGCCCAAGACAAACCAATGTTTTACTTGCAAGGGCTTTGGGCACCACAAGTCTCAATGTCCTAATAAGTTTGTGGGAATTACAGATAAAAATTCAACACTGGAGGATGATTTAGAAGAAGTCTATGAACCAAGTCCTGAGATGATTACAAAGGCTGAGGTTTTGAAAGAAGAAGATGCTAAAGCAAGAGGAGCCAGAAGAATTTTAGGACTTATGCGTCCTATGTTTGCTTTTCAGAAGACATATCCAATAAAGATCAAGCCAAGAAAAAAACATACTACTTATCCATGGTGGCCTGCTCCACATGATGGATCCGAAATTCTTGGACCTCCACCCCAACTCAACAGGATTGAGTTTTTCAAGAGGGGAGAGTTGATGCAGTGAAATTAACATAGTTTGAGAAGTTTGAACCTTTGTGGAAGCCCAAGATCAAGAATAAAGGATGTAAGAAGATGACATAGTGTTGTCGACAAGATTTTCCTTTTATTTTTCTATTTTAGAAATTATTTTAGTGGTTTTATATTTATTTTATGAAGGTTTTAGTAATGGGATTGATGTAATAATTCCATATGAGCCGTGGCCCATGGGGAGGGGTTAAAATTAATTTAGAACAGTTTAAAAATGTTTTTATGATTTTTTAGGTTTTTTTAAGAATTTTGCTAGGTTTTTTCTTGGCTTGACCGTACAAGGGAGGAATATTTTGGTTTAATTTTGATTTTTTTTATATTATAAATAAGTCACAAAGACCTCATGTATGATCAGTTGAAGAAAATTTATGAATTGAAGTTGGTTTTTAAAGCCCAATGTTTGGCAACATCTCTATACCTTTCACGGTTGGGGTGAGTTCTTCATCTTCTTCTTGTTCTTTTTTGCTCTCATTTTTTCTTTTTCTTTTTTTCTCTCTTAGGTTTACTTTATTCTTGAATCTTCTATGACTATTTCTGTAGAAAACTCTTCATTATTTTTTTTTTTTAAATTTTTTTTCTTACCTTCTCCTACAATTTCCTTTGTTCCGATACATCATCCCTTACCTCTTCCATTCTTTTTTTTTTTATTATTCACTTTCTTTAAACCTTTTTTTTGCGCTACAGAAAATTTTCTAGCAAAAACCTTATTTTTCTAATTATTCTATTATATTCTCATAAAAACCTAATTCCTTCTAGGTTTAGCTTTCCCATAACCCAACACACATTACCATATAAGAATCCCCATTTTCCAACCCTAAAATCTAAGTTTTTTTTTGAAATTTTCTCAATTTTTGAATCTTTTGTATTATTTTATTGATTTCTATTCAATTTTCTTAGATTTCTTGTTTTCCTTTAATAATCTAATCATTTTTAAATTAGTTTCTTTGATTTTTTTGATTAATTTTTTAAAGATTTGGTTTCTTGAATACTTTAAATTTTCAGCATTCTTTAATTTCAAGAAACATTTTTTTTAGGCTTTTGTGGTTAAATAATTGTTGTGGGGATCCTTTCCCTTTGGATCCTACATTTGAAGTGGAGCCCACGAAGGAGGGTTCGACTAAGAGCCTAGCCTAGCCTAGGCTATAAGATAAATGGATTGATTCTTTTCTCTCTATTAGTTCAAGCTTTTGGAGCAAGTGGTTAGTCATCCTGTATCTTTTTGTTTGATAACATAGATAAAGAGCTTCATTTAAGTCATTTGGTAAAATTCAAGTTAAGGTGTAGATTTGTTGAGATGTCTTGAATTCAACCCAGAAGTGGGCCAAAGTGTAATCCATTTTGTGTGATCCGAAGAGCAACCCGAATGACATGATTACAGGATTTTAACCCCTATATTGACAGGATGACCCAAGCTATTTTTTGGTGTGTATGTGTGTGTGTGTGTGGGGGGGGGGGATTTTGGGGTTTTGACAACAATATGTAAAAGTGTTTCTTGGGAATCACATTGCTATATTGATGTGAACATGATTAAGAGGCTATTGTCTGTGCCACCCCACAAGGACCAAGCTCAAGATGTATGCACAGTATGGGTTAGTTTGAGTGTTTTAGGGGCTAGGGATACATATGTAATGAGGCCTTTTCAGCCATGGGGTTTTGGGTTTTTAAGTGAAGGGATATGCTTGTAATAAGGCTAAACAACCAAGGGTATTATGGGTAAAGAAGGATGGTCAACAACTGGGAGGTCTTTTGTCCTTTAGTGGGTCTTCAAAGTCAACAATGGGGTCCACAACAAGCTGGTCGACAACCCCTTTTCTTAGGTGGTTTTCGTAGTCCTAGTTTTTTGGAAAATGGTTTTTAAGAGTTTATTTGTTTTTTTGCAAGGGGAGCAAATGTCTTGTCCAGAATTTGGTGTCCAGGATGTCCAAGACACCAGGGGACGTCATATGGAATAAAATGGGCAGGAATTTGAAATTTTATCCAACTCCCACTCATTTTATTCCATGTGATGTCCCCTGGTGTCCTAGACATCTTGAACACCTAATCCTAAGCGAGAATTTGAAATTTTATCCAACTTCCACCCATTTTATTCCATATGACGTCTCCCAATGTCCTGGTCACCAAATCTTGGACAAAACATTTATTTTATTTTAGCAAGTCTTGAGTCCCAAGTTTGGGAGTTGCTATTTTAGGTAATTACTATTTTTTATAGTCGTAAATCCTATTTATAAGGCTCCAACGACTTCAATGAGAATTAGCTTATGATGAATTGAATTTGAACTTGTGTCTTTGTGGGTTTATCCCTCTATCCCACTTTTCTTCTTCCCCTCTCTTGGTGCAGCCATAAGACTCCCCTTGGGTTCTTTCTTTTTCTTCTCTACTTCTACTTCTACTTTTACTACTTCTTCTTCTTCTTCTTCTATTCCTTCTAATTGGACTGTTATGAACACTTTAGAGCTGAATTGTTGAAATAAGGAAACTGCAGAATGTATAGTCTTCTCGATTGAGATTCTTAGACCACATCATTGATCCTATCGCACCAGCCATACGGAGGTAAGTGAACCTTGATTTCAGCAAGGTTTGTCCTTATGGTAATCTTTAGTTAACCCTAAAGTCCATATAGATCTCTCTATTAAAATTATAGGTTAATTGATAGTTCCTCGGGGTTCATTGTTATATTTTTTTCCCCTATCCCTTAAAATTGCCCCTTATAAAACCCTAGTTTCTCTCTCTTCTTTTTAAAGGTTTTCTCCCCATTGCATCCTCTTTCTAACCCCTCAACCTCCTCTTGAATCCCCTTTGTCTGTGCCTCAAATTTGGTGTGACCCCTAAGGTCAGACTGACATCAGGGGCTTACACATCAGTGCTGAAAAAGTGATTTACACTTTTTAGGGAATGCTTTTCAGTTTTCGGCGTTGATGTGTTGGCCCCTAATGCTAGGCTGGCCTAAGGGGGGTCGTGCCATATCGTTGGGGCTTTGTCTGTGGTAAGTTTATGTTCAAAATTCCTTTACCTGTTTTAGTTTTTTTTATAATTAAAGTATACTGTTGACTGATAATTCAATGGTTTTATATACTTCTAATGATCAAAATAATCTGAAATTTGGCATGGGAACCATTTTTAGACTCATCTAACTTGTAAACTTTTGGAATTCTCTGATGTGTCAGTAGGGATATTTTGGTAATTTCACTATTCTGCCCCACCTAAATTCTAGAAACCCTAATATAATGTTCTTTCTTGTATTCCTTCTTTTCTTGTCTAATTCATTTTCTAATTTTGTCTCCTAATCTCTTCTCATATATCTAAATTTTGTTATAAAGTCAAGTACTTTTGGTTGTGCCTTAAAGATGCTCTTGGTTTCTTTAAATCTGTCCTAGCTTCTGCATATAATTTTGGGCCTATAACAACAAGATTTACAAGCCTAGACTACCCCACATCAATTTGACATTCAAACTTGTAATATCCTGCATCAAATTTGGTATCAGAGCTAGGTTACAGTTGGTCCCTATCCAGCTGCTATGTTCCTGCAGGATTTGGTGGATTATTTTTTCAGGTTCCAACTGTGACTCTATCCAGTTGAGTTCCTGTAGATCACTGGTGAATTGATTATTTCATGGAATTTCACTGGCTCATATCTATCTTTGGTAGGAATCAAGTGATGACTATTCAATAAGTTTCTATGATTATCAAGAACTATTGCAAAATGATGACGAGGAGAATGTGAAGATTGAGCTTGATTGTGTGAACGATGTAAGATTAGCCTTTTGAGTGGAAAGAGGAACATAATCTTATTTATGATCAAAGAGTGTATCTTATGTTTCAAAATAAATGAGAGCTCCTTGTTCACAGACTTTATGATTTTGAAATGTAGCGGCGGAAATATTTTGATTTTTTTCTTCCATAATGAGATATTTGGCTAGACAAAAAGGTTAGCAACATATTATGATGACATAGCAAAACCACTACTTGAAGTTAGTGATATGATAGAAGACAACAAAGATTTTTATTTTTATTTTTTGAATGAGGCCTTTGTAGACACCTCAAATTCCTAGAATTGAGAATAGCCTTCATTGGGCTGAAAAGTGGCCTCTATGGGCCTTGCCTCAATTGCACAGAAGTGATCTCTTTGGGTCTTGTCTCTATTGGCTAAATGTGACTTCATGGTCCTTGCCTCTATTGGGATGAATGTAGCCCCATGGGCCTTGCCTCTATTGGGCTGAATGTAAGCTCTATGGGCCTTTTCTTGGTGGTCTTCTACAAATGATCCCCCAAAAAAAAAAAAAAAAAAAATGGAAGAAGATTGGTGGGAACCTCCTATAGTGATGGTAATGGAATGACAACATGTAGGCGTGATCAACTCTTATCCAATACTTATGCATTTGATCATAACTTGGACTCCTGCGATATATTAGGCTGCAACTATGACATCTTACAAATCAAACACGTAAGTGACATTCTCAAACAAAATGATCAGGTAGAGTGCAAAATAAATTTATAAAAAAGTGTAGAAGATCTTTATGATGTAGAGACAACAAAGGGGAATAAGATGCAAGTCTTTTTTTTTCCAGAACGAGAGAGAAGGTTAGGCTTGGCGAGCAGTGGATGTTGCCTGTGGGAGGAATGCGATCAAATAAGCGTGGTCAATCAAGTTGGATTGACCCATTTTGATACCATAAAGTTTGGAAAAAGTAGGTATTCTTATTGATTAACTGTGATCACATTGCCTTAAGCAAGATGCTTAAATAGATTCCTACCAAGATAAAGATGAAAATAAATCAAACCTAATCTTATCTAACAAATTTTATTCTAATCTAATGAAGATAGAAATATATATATATTTCTATGGTGGAATATAATTTAATAAAGGTCCAATGGGAAAGCACTTCTCATTTTATTCAATTGGTGTCGTAGTAGATATAACTTCATTTTGGGTGCAATTCTGGCTGGTTGGGTTTGATTGAGGGCAAACGCAACCCAACCCTAGTAACTAAACTTGTAATTTGACCCAACCCCAAAATCATCCCAATGTTCTTAACCCAAGCCCAACCCTAGTCTTTTATACTTAACTCAACCCAAGTTGGGTGAGCAGTTGTGCTTGGGTTATAGCATCAAATAAGTTGAACACAATCATGGTTGATAGTCAAACTCAAGTTTGTCACTAAATACTCTCATCTCTTAACTAAGCACTCTAGTTGTTTATATTTGCATGTGTAAGATATTTCCTTGGGCTTGGTTTGGGTTGTGTTGCCAATGGCCTCAACCCTATAGCCCAAGCCCTACCCATCTCTAAAAATGCTAGCCTCTAGGTTGTAGTCGGCCTACGGATGGGGTGCATAGTGATATATGCATGTTACTTTTGTTTTGACATGAACAATGAAGAACTTCATACCACTTTTTTTCCACTTCTAATTCATATTCTTGGTGATGGTTTTTGTGGATCCAATTTGGGTTTTAGTGCTTGGAAGTTGGAACAATCACTAATCCAAAAGAGCAGTCCAAATTACTTTTAAGAAAAAGGCATTAGGAATTCCTTTCTCAATATAGTAATAGAAATGCCTAGAGTGAAAAAATGTCTTCAAGTTTCTATATCCTCTAAAAATTTTGTTATTATTTTCTCATATAGCCAACCTTCTAAAATGTAATATTTAATAAGGTAATAATTTTTTGAGGATTTAATTTGTTTCAGTGGTGCATATTAAGAACCTTTAATCCTTAATAATAGTAAGA
Organism: Platanus orientalis; assembly: GCA_025762735.1. Lineage (NCBI taxonomy): Eukaryota > Viridiplantae > Streptophyta > Magnoliopsida > Proteales > Platanaceae > Platanus > Platanus orientalis. Next base: position 11,818 of record JAOXJP010072167.1, read on the forward strand.
GTTAGATGTTCAAGCATATTATTAATTATTTAAGTAGAATCTCTCTCTCTCTCTCTCTCTCTATATATATATATATATATATATATATATACACACACGCTAGTAATTAATATATACGATGTATTACCACACACACACACACACACATGACGTGTATGTTACGTGTGAGTGACATTTATATTCGATTATATACTTAACATATATTATATCAAGGTTTTAAGTATTGGTATCGCGTATTGTGTCACACCTTGGGGATACCAATACTTATTGCATATCATAGGGAAATCACTGAAAAACCAGGAAACGCTAATCAAAAGAAGGAATTTTTTGTGAAACTTCAAGATTTGATAGAATAAACACTAATACATACTTGTGAGTCATTACATATAGAAAACAATCATCTATGATGGTTGGGAGAACCATCACCCTCATGACATATGTTGTCGCCTATAGAATCTATGGGAATACTATGTAAACCTTGGAATTTTTGAATGAAACTTTAGAAAATGTTATAATAAGTATCATTAAACACATAAACCAACATGCGTGACACACGCTTAAGCATCATCTCTCTCGTGGGTTCATTTTAATAAAAGTTTACTTTATCTATTAAAAAACACATCATTAAACACTTATAAACCATACACTTCATTACACACTTTGGTATCAATAGTTGGAAACCAGTACCCTAGTGACACATGCTGTCATGCATGTCTGGAATTTTAAGTGTTAGAAGTTGATAAATAACACTAAACATTGCATAATGAAGTTACAAATCCATGTAATCAATGACTCAAATGTATAACTCAAACAATAATGTCATTCATTGATAATGCATAGTATCACAAAAGTATAATTATAAGATTGACATTAGAGAAATATAATACAATAAGATATAGAAATAGTAGCAATCCCAAAACTCCCAATTCAAAAAAAAAGAGCAGATCACAATAGAACATAAAGAAACATACACATTATGTTTCAAAATGTTCTACCATGTTTGTAGTAATTTTTAGATTTTTTTCATTTTATGTAATTTTTAATTAAAAATATAATAAAAATTTAAAAAATACAAAAAAAACCATAGTAGAATTAAGAAAAAAAACATACACAACATGTTTTAATGTGTTCTAATATGCTTTTTGTATTTTTTCTTCAATTTTTTTTGACATTTTTAGTATTATTTATTTAATTATTTTGGTACGAGTATTTTTTATTTAATAAATATATAAATACAAAAAATAATTTTATTTCAAAATATACCAAATTGACATATTATGTAGATAATGGGCTGTAGTATCTCATGTAAAAAAATTAAAAATAAACCAAACAATGCCCATTTGGTGTGTTTTTAAATTTTCTTTATTATTATTTTATTTTATTTATTCGAATAAATAAATAAATAATTGAATTTTTCAAAAATAACTTTTTAACTTCACGAATGTGTAGATCTATCATATCTGCATGACATATAAAAAATCTAGAAGGATTGGAATAAAGATAGGACACTTACCAAAGTTTTTTTTGTTGAAGAAAGTAAGGTAAATAATATTAAAACAGCAAAGAAGAGAAATACAACATGAGAAATGCTCGAGATACAACAAGGAAAAATCAAACCGATAATAGCGCTCCAAGCTTAATACATAAGAGAATCCCAATCAAATATCCAGGATCTAAACATAGGGGCCTCACTTGATTGCATTAGAAATATCCAGCTATGGAGTTTTGCAAGAATGCTATCTAAAATATTGCGAGACTTCTTTGACACTCCTTAAAAAATTCTCCTATTGCGCTCGTCCCAAGTAGCACCACAAATAACAGATGGAACCATCAACCAAACCTCCCTCGAGCTGGTCCTGATTCCATCCATAGATTGATTCGGCCAACATAGAAGGAGCACTCTCATTGACCCAGGATGGGTCCAACAAATCTCCATGCTCCTAATAAAGTAATCCCAAAATGTCTTGGGCCATATACAATGTAAGAATAAGTGATCCACAAATTCCTCTTCTTCCCTACACAAGCAACACCAATCCCTGCTTCATTAGGTTGTATATCGTTGGAATCCTATTCCACCACAACTCCCACATCAAAAAGGCAAATTTGGTCGGGATTTTGGAGCCCCAAACACACTCACCAGGGAACGGGGTCCCGATGGAAGAGATAAGTGCCTCATACATGATACTAACAATAAAACCTTTATCTCTTCCAGTCCCCAAACCATTTCATCTAACATGTCTCTCTCCCCAAGGCTGTATCCATCCAACAACTCCAGCAATCGACCCATCTCAATCTCCCAATCGTTGAGGCATCTTCTTGGTTGAATATTCCAAGAGTACAATATCCTTGTTCTCACCATATGCTCTTTTACCAAAATTGTTGATGAAATTTGGGGTTTTGGTTTCAATCCTTCGATTCAGCCCAAATTCAAGTTTTAGATTCAAAAGGACTCAAGTAGTCTTAGATTTATCTAACGGAAGCTAAATCTAAAAGTTTTTTTTTGCCAAAAAATGGGATTTGGAAGGTTTTTTGAGATTGGCGATATGGTAGGATGAGACGCAATACGAGCCATGATATGCCACAATTTTAAGGTTTTTCTTAAGAAAAATTCACTCGTATCATGAGATGTGTGATATGGGTGCGATATGCCACAATTTTAAAACGGGGGAGGGTATTGTACCCCCACCTTGCAATACTGATACGTATCGCACGATACTTTAAACCATGTGCATTGAGACTGCAATGCTTTTTTTATTTTTATTTTTTGAATGGTAGCAACTTGATTTAAAAATCAAGAGAAGGAAGAGAAGTGCAACAATTCGCCATGATGGTGAATAAGAAACAAAACACAAACAAATTTTTTTCACCCTTGGAGGCAAAAATGCTCTTTTCCGAATTTTGTGATTTTTTTTTTCCGATAATTAAAGATGATTTTATTAAAAAACGAAAAATGTTACAACATAGAGATACAACAATTAGGCCTCCCACAATTTAGAATGGAGTGTTTACACCAACAAACACGACAGCTTGCCCAACACCCCAATTTGTCAATTCGTCAGCAAGGGTATTTTGTTCCTGTAATATATGAGAGAATGAGCAATGTAATTCCATCATGATTTCTTGGATCTCATACATCAAGTTCCACATACGCCATGATTTGCATACCTTGCCTTGACCCCATCCAATAACTATCGTCGAGTGGGGGTGGGCATGAGCCGGGCTCGGGCCCGGTCATGGTAGGCCTAGGCCCGGCCCTCAAATTATAGACCGGGCTCGGGCCGGGGCTTGAACCCATAGGAGTGGGCTCGGGTCGGGGTTTGGGCCCGGTTCTCATTAATTGATCGGGCCTCGGGCTGGCCCGCAAATTTAAAAAAAAATGTTGAGATGTAGGTTTGAACTCTAGACCTATCCAAGGTTCAAAATTTCGATTTTGATGGATTATT
>JAOXJP010072178.1:0-15260 GCA_025762735.1 Platanus orientalis
TATCTTGGCCAAAAAGACAAATATTGTGTCAACTAAGATTCATTTTTTTTCTTTAAAAGTTTTTTTTGTTTGGCAAGTGTATTTCGTTAAAAGATTTAGAATCTAGGATTTTATTTTATTTTATTCTTCATGTAATGTCTATTTAAAGGCCACATTAGATTAATGAAAAATAGTTAAAGATGATTATTTGAAAATAAGACAAGTATGTTGAAAAAAAAAAATTGGATAATTAACAAGCTTTATTAAAAAGAAGAATAACAAGCACTAAAATACAACAAGAAGGAATCCTCATGGAGGCTATTTTCCACAAAAACCGATTGGGCTTTTACCCCCAATTGACTAACTTATCAGCCAGCTTATTTTGGCTCCTATCAACATGAAAAAGAGAAATACACATCAAAAACAGTAAATCTTGAATTTCATAAATAATAGGAGCCAAACACCAAGAGCACAAGCAATTCCCCTTTCCCCAACTAATGACAACCATAGAATCTCCTTCCACTTGACAATCTTTCAATCCAAGCATCTTCAATTCTCTGAGCCCCATTTGAAGACTAACAACTTCTACTTGAATGGCATAGAGCCACATATGACTCAGATAGCATTAGAAACATGATCACGAATCACACAACCAAACCTAGCATTGTCCAGGTTGCCTTTAGAAGCCCCATCAAAGTCAGGTTTGAAGCAACCAACAAGGGGCGATTCCAAGACAGCATTGGTTTATTTATCTTGGGATGAGCCCATTGCAAAGAGGAAACCCAATTGACTAAGAAAACAGATTGAGGGAAGTCCTTGAATTCATATTAAGCACAAAAAGCCAACAACCTACTTCCTGAATAATGGATTCAATCACCTCTTCTATTCTTTTCCTTCCAAACACCCCACATGACCTCATGCATAAAACAATCCCAAAACACCCAACAACGATTTCCTTGCCCCCCACCATGCCATTGAGCAACAAAAGCTCTAATGTCCTCCGACCAAACATGGGTTTTACCCATTTTGGAGAAAAAGTATTTCCAAATTGCCCTTGTAGACCTAGAATGAAAAAAAATATGATTACAAGATTCAGCCTCCTTTTTGCTAAGATGAACCATTGGGGAGATATAGCAATATATGGTCTTTTTCTGGAGAACATCCGTAGTGTTGATGCGATTTAGCATAGATGACCAAACAAAAGCTTTCACCCTGTGGGGAACAAAAGGCTTCCAAATCCTCTCGGTAGGGAAAGTCAAGTCAACAATACTGGAAAGAGGCAAAGCTTTAAAAAAAGATTTACAGTAGAATGTCCTAGAAGACTCAAGGGTCCAAACCCTCTTGTTAGGAAACGAATTGGAAATATAAACATTCCCCAACTTAGAAATCAAAGGGGCTAGAATATCAACTTCCAAATCAAACAATTCCCTTTTGAATGACAAGTTCCCAAGGTGACCATGTGAGGGGGAAATAACGTCAGCAATAACCGCACTTCTTTGAATAGACAAACGAGAGAATCTAGGACAAATGATGGGCAGACACTAATCCCACCATCAAATATCATCCCAAAACCTAATCAACTTCCCATTACCCACGACCAAACGGATATGAAGAATGAACAACAAATAGAGCTTGATAATTTGTCTCCAAATGAATGACATATTAGGGGAAGTTTTGCGAGAGCAATCCCACCCATTTTGATCAATCCCATATTTGTTGGATTGCCAAAGACCACCACTATCATTGAAAAATCTCCACAACCATTTCCCAAGCAAAGCCAAATTTCTCTCCTTAATATAACTAAACCCTAACCCACCATACTCTTTAAGACGGTAAGCGAACTCCCACTTCACCAAGTGGTCCTTCCCCTCCTTGCTTCATTCCCATAAGAAGTCTCACTGAAATTTCTCCAAGACCAAGTTTACCTTCGGAAGCATTTTAAAAAGGGACATATAGTACATAGGCACATTTGTCATTACTGCCTTTATCAGGGTAATTCTATCCCCTAAGGTGATATAAGATTTTTTCAACCAATTTCTTTTGAACTCTTTCCACCACTAGGTACCAAAAAGATATGGCTCTAGGATTACCCCCAAGGGGCATGCCTAAATGTTTCAAAGGCCACTGCTCCACATTGCACCCAAAACTTTCATCAAAAGAAGACAAAGCACTATCATCCACCCCAGTACCAGTCATGCTAAATTTAGCAACATTTACTTTGAGCCCCAAAATACATTCAAAATTTTTTGAAATAATCTTTAAATTTGAAACTTGATCCATGCTTACCTCAAAAAACAAATGGTATCATCCACAAACTGCAAGTGAAAGACTGAGGGGCCATGCAAGCTAGCTTCAAACCCTTTTAGAATCCCATAATCAACCACTTTGGATATCAACGCACTAAAACCATCCACCACTAGAGTAAATAAAAACGGGGAGAGATGATCCCCTAAAAGAAGAAAAAAACCCATAATCCATTTAAACCATCTACTCCCAAAGCCTTTTTTTTCCATAATCCATTTAAAGAGGTCCCAATTCACCCTATCATAAGCCTTTTTCAAGTCAACCTTACAAACCAACCCCGGCTCCTTTAATCTTTTTCCTCCCATCAACCAACTCATTTGCAACCAGAATACCATACGTGATTTGTTTCCCTTTCACAAAAGCACCTTGTGATTTTGCCACCAACCCTTCCATCACTCTCTTAAGCTGCAACGAAAGGACCTTTGCAATAATGTACAAGCTACAAACCAGGCCTATAGGTCGAAAATCAGTAAAATCACTCGCCTACTTTTTAGGAACAAGGACAATAAAAGTAACATTAGTACTCTTGTTGATGATACCACTACCATGAAATTCCATGAACACTTTCATAAGATCTTCTTTAATAATCTCCCAGCACTCTTGATAAAAGGGAGAAGAAAAACCATCTGGACCCGGAGATTTATCTTTATCAATACTAAAGACAATCTCCTTCACTTCGTCTTTAGAAAAAACACATTCAAGACCAGAGGCCCCCTTTTTATCCAAGCATTGCGAAAAAAGATTGTCAATGATCAGCCGATCCATGCCTTCCTTAGCATATAGTCTTGAAAAAAAACTAATAGCTTCTTCCTTAATCATATCCTCATCATCAGTCTCCACCCCTTGAATCACCATTTTAGAGGTCAAACTTCTCATTTTCTTCCCATTGGCCATTTTGTGAAAGAATTTCATGTTATTGGCTACTTACAAGTGTGTTGAAATGGGTGTGGGTGTGGTATCCCAAGTTTTCTCTCAACCCCCCACATGAGGTGAGCATTCTACCCTCTATCTTCTTTCTTTGTCTTCTTTTTCACTCTTTTCTTGGTTCTTGATTTCATTCTAGTTCTCTTGATTTTTATATGACATTTGTAGTTGATCCCTAATTGTTGTGGGATCCTTTTAAAAAAGGTATCCTACATCACATGTTTAACATAGATTGAAATTTTCACAGTAGTTCACATCAAAATTTTCATAAATTTTCCAATATTTCGAAACATTCTAGCAAGAGAAATTTCCATACATCCTCATGGTGAAAAATCCATCAAAATCAAAATTTTGAACCTTGATAATAATACTATTTGGTGCATTAATTTTAGTTTGTTCTCTGCATGGTTCAAAATTTCAGTGAAATTTCTAGAAATTTTGTTGACCCACTTCAAGGGGTAATGAAATGAAATATGAGGGGAATATAAAAATTCCAAAATTTCTTCAAAATGTCACCGAAAAAGGTCGATATTAACGAAACATTGATGAAATTTTGGCAAATTTTCGCTGATATCAATACTTTCGACAAAATTTATTAAGCATGAGCTATACCCATCTTAAATCAATTGTTTGCTATGATTCTCGATTCTAAACCAAAAATAATAATTCCACTTAAAAACCTTCAAGTAACAATATTGTTTAATTTTTGTTAATAATTTTTTTTAAATGATAAAACGTATATTTATATAATTGATTTTTTTAGTATGTATGCTTAAAATAGATATGTGATACGAAAACTATGTATAACTTTGTTATATAAAGTTTGTTTACAAAATGACTAATTTAAGATGATGAATTAGGTGAAGAGATCATACAATTTGACATGTTTAGTAGTCATTTGTCTATAAAAAATGACTAGTAGACATTTTTTATTTATATAATTTATTTGTACATAAATTGAATGCTTTATATAAATATTTGAATCATGAGTGGTAATCATGTTCAACATAGATTGAAATTTTCATAGCAATTCACATCGAAATTTTCATATATTTTCCAATATTTCGAAACATTCTAGTGAAATTTCCATAAATCCTCATGGCAAAAAATCATCAAAATCAAAATTTTGAACCTTGCTTGGTACAACAATAGGTTCTCCATGTGGCAACACCCATTAAGATCCTGTAAAATCATAATGAGTCATTGATTTTTTTTTCCCCTTTTCATTTCTTTCTATTGTGCAGATTAGCTCAATATATTAATCTTATAGGTGTTATAATCAAATACACCATCACTGCATCCATTTAGTAGTAAAAAGCGTCTAACATGAAAATTATATCTTAATTATAATTAAATGTTTTCACATCATTAAATTAGATGGTCATGGCATTATAGGCATTTCAAGGATCCGTTGAGCATAGATGATTTTGAGGTTGAATAAAAGAAGGTTCATCCATATTTTCCCAGCCCATATATCACCTCTTTGTGTTCGCATTTTGAAGACAAGTATTATTCCAGTAGAAAGTCACCATGAGTACACATTTATTTGAGATTCTTTAATTTTTATTATTTTTATTTTAATGGTTCAAGTTTTTGCTTTAAATATGATATTAGGGTTGATAGAACGTAAATTACACAATTATCGAATCTATTGTTGTAAGTTAATAAGTAGTTTTTTTTTCCTTTGATGAGTTTGAGTTACTTTTTTCTATTTTTCAGTCCCTGTTATAATCAATGAAGAATAAAAAATTTATCCGATCCCCGTGATATTAGCAACTAGGTATTTTCATGAGGTAGTGATTGTACTTTTTATGTTTGTACCTTTGTGTATCTAAAATTCATTGTTTATCACATCTAATTTTGTTTTAAAGATATGATTTGGGGTTTACTTTTTTCTTCCACCAAGGATTATCTGGAAAAATAGATATACCTAAGTTGGGTGAGTGTGCTAACCTTTTCAGGAGTGCCCACTTTATGACCCTGATAGAGATGCTTTGATGGAGTTTGGGAATGAAGCTGATAAATGGACTAGGGTGGCTAAGATCCATGAGTTTGAGAAGACAAGCACAAGAAGTGCAGTTCTATAAACATGAGTACAAGGTGTGCATGATATTTTCTTAGTTTCTTTTGTCTTTCCTTATCCCCATCTGATTTGGACATCAATATCGTTACACTTTTTGGCATTTGTGAGATTTGATAATGGGTCAAATGATTCCAAAATTTGGGAAATTAAACAAAAAAAAGTTCAAATGTTATATCTTGATTCATCTAGATTTCCAAGTTTTCTATCCCTAAAACTTTTAAAGATATCCACAGGTCCCATAACTTATCTCTAGCCTTTATTCTTTCTCCTTTTTTTAATTTATTAATTTTTCCTGTACATGAATGTCTGGGTTGAGTGGGGAGCCTAAGAATTAAGAGAACATGGTGAAAACAGTCCTGCAATGTTAAAACAAAAAAAAGGCACTTGAGATTCCTTTAGAGCTATTATAATCATTTCAAATGAGCAATTGACGTATAATCTGTGTTAATGAAGTTGCATGTAATTAACAGGAAAAAATATATGATAGGAAAGATCCATGTATTTAACCCATTACTCGTTGCCTTAAGTTCCATCATTATTCTTCAATTTTAGGATGAAAGCTCAGGAAACTAGAGCTGAGCATCTATCAAGCATGAATGTATCATCAGGCAGTAGCTTGTGCAATATTGCGGGTACTGAGTCAAAAAAATACCCCTAGAACCCTAGATGGATTAGAAACTTGAACACGCCAAGAACATATCAAAATATGTACAAAAAAAAAAAAAAAAAACCTAGATGCATAAATGTGTTGACTGAAAATTGACGAAGATGTTGCAAATTCGATATAAAATAGTGAAATGAAAATAAAATCAGAAGAACCTCTTAGCTTTACCTGAGAGAAATCGAGGTTGTGTAGTGTTGTGGAAAATAAAACAGGGAACGGAACTGATACGTCGAGAAAACTAGACGGGTTGCTCACTCCGATATGCTGCACATGGATCCTTCTGTTAGAGTTGAGCAGCACGGTAGAGAGGCGAGAGGAGAAGCCTAAAACTGCAAAAATGTCCAGAACCTGGGGTTTATGGAGCCGATACGAGATCAGACCTGCAGGGAAACAACGATTTTTAGGGTTTTTCCTTATGGAAGACGATGAGACGATAGGATTCGCATCCTCTGCTCCAACGCTTATGGTGCTCCACATACAATTTGTGCAGGGGATATTTTTCTTTTGAAAAAGTGTGTGGGCCCCACCGCATCCTTTGTGTCTGTGGAGCACCGTGGAGCGCAAGCGTAGAGCAGACGATATGAATCGGAGACGATCGGAACGAAATCCTCTGCGACGCCCCCTTGTGTCTTGCCTCATGGGGGATGAAATCGTATGCGCCACGCCCCCTGATGGGACACTCGAGGGCGGAATCAGTTCACTTTTTCGAGGTTTTTGATTCCCCCTCCTGAGTGTCCCATCAGGGGGTGTCGCACTTGATATCAGACCGCCTCATGGGGCGTCACAAAGGATATCAACCCGACGATAAGGGGCTGCAAGTTATCCGTATTGAAATAAACTTATTTGTTATTCACACCTCCTTTTTTTAAGCACACCTCCTAAATCTCTAAGTACCCGTCGACATTTTCTATTATATCATTCTTTCTGTTAAACCCCTTCCTACTAAGTACACCTTCATTTGAAAACTTCTCCCTCTCTCCAACTGGTGTTCAAGTTTTCATTCCTTCTTCCTTCATTTCTCCAACTATATTCCCTCCCTCCAACTGGCATCACTGACGACTGAATAATGCTTCCACGATGACAAGTGAATCTACCCTCGATCTCTAACGTCGACGACGACAACATCTATCCGTCAGGTAAGAAGATTATTTTTTTTTACAAAAATCTTTAAAAATATTATTGTAATAATTTTTTAGAAAAAAAAATAGTTTAAAGAAGCATAAAAGTGAAGCATTATCATTAAAATTTCAAGAAATCGCGTTTTTGTTTCAATTTTTTTGTTTTTTATAGTTTTTCTCTTTTTGCAAATTAGCGGTCTGTTCTAGGCTGAACGCCTTCAAGGCTATTCGGCATCATGATGCCGAACGGGCCTAAAGTCGTTCGGCATCAGGATGTCGAACGGGCCTGAAGTCGTTCGGCATTAGAATGTCAAACAGCCCTAAAGGGGTTGGCAACCTGATTCCAAACAGTCCTAAATTTTTTTCTAATTTTTTAAATTTTTTTATTCATTAAATATTTCAAAATATTTATTTATTATTTTTTTCAAATCATATAGTTGAACTTTTTTTAATGACTCTAGACACCAAATTTTTTTAAGAATTTTTTTTCTTTAATGCTTCTAGACACCATTCTAACATCTATTTCTTGGCATATAACAGATACAGAGGCAGCTCCTTCACGAGTAGCATCGACTACATCTAAGCAATGGCGTCAAGTTGAGGACCTCTCCCGAGTTCGGGGAGAGGCATCTCATGTGACTACTGAGCATTCTATCGCATACTCAATAGTGGGTGAAAGTGTACCTGTTGTGGAGCTAACGGGGGTGCTACTGACTCCCCGTATTCCTGGAGATCTAGAGGACCTCGCCTTGTTAGATAACTATTCCACACATGTCGCCGCATTAATCTAGCAGCAAGGGGTATTTATTTGTGTATTTTATGTATTTGTGTTATTCCTTACATGCGTATTATGCTTACATTGTTTCTTTCTTTCTTTTGCAGGAGTGTGACCCACTGAAGTGCATTAGCCACACATACAAGATTAATGAGTGGCAGGTAGATGTCCAGGGTGTCTAGAACTCCATGTTTATGGATTTAGTGCGATGGTTTGGTCTATACCTGGTCCATGCATCATACCGGTTTGTCAACCGGGTAATCATCTTAGCCTTCGTTGAGCGTTGGTACCCTCAACACATTCCACATGCCATTTGGGGAGCTGACGATCACGCTTGACAACATCTACAATCTGCTTAAGATTTCAGTGACAGGGACTCCCATCCAAGTTGGGTTAGCCCGGTTATCTAGTAGAGAGGTTGAGACACTACTGACCAATACACTGAGATTTACGGTGGCGGAGTTAGATAGGGCACGGGGTCAGACAGTGATGATGGAGTGGTTGAGGCTCAGATTTTCGGGGGTTACTGATGCTTGGAGTGAGGCTGAGATTGCATATGTTGTCAATGGTTATTTGTTATATATTTTGGGGTATATGTTGTTTGCAAACAAAACATGTACACGGGTACCCATATGTTTTCTTGAGTTGCTACGGGACCTGGATAAGGTTTGTACATACGCATAGGATGCTGGAGCATTGGGATTGCCAACCGGATTCCAGTCAAATAGATGGTAAGTTATGTTACGTTACTCGAGGAATGGATATACGAGCACTTTTACCCCTTAAAGTCACATCATAACATGGACTACCGTGATGACCAGCCACAAGTGTAGCGTTGAAGGCCACGCAAGGAGAGGGGGTCTCTTAGGGATAATTTGAGGGTTTTACGAGAGATTATTGATGCATTGGTGATCCATGAGGTATTGTTACTTATTTCTGTAACATTTTAATATGTTATTGATGTATATCTTGGTACATGTTGATAGTATATGACAATCCTTACTATTTTAATAATTATCTAACGTACATTTTATCTGGTTTGCGCAGGCGAGATGAACACCAAACACCGAGTGCAGGGTATACCATGCATTCTAAGACATTGCGGACATTCATGGATTACTGAGATACTTAGAGATCGTGGAGCCCTACCATCCCATGCGTGTCTTATGACAGTTTGGATAATGCCAGGTCATCTCCCCCGCTCCCATAACCCTTATTCGAGGTAGTCGGGTTGCATCTGCTGCCAAGTATCGGTCGGTATACGCATGTTTGAAGCAGTTCTGAGAGGTGTTGGAGAGCCACGTGCTATCTGATATATATAGATCTTTGCCAACCGCCTATCCATTTGAGTGTGCCACCAATTATATGGAGTAGTATCAATGTGTGTCCCATATACACGTACAAAATTCACTATATCAATTTAGTGGTGCACCCCGGCCACTGACGCAGGGTATCGTGCACGCTGATATTGTCATCCAAGTATATCGTTTAATGTTTTCATATCCATGTTAATTGCTTTTTTAATCATTGAAAATGTATTCATCTTATACTTTTCAGTCTGCTTTATTTCAACGCAATGAGCGTTCATTGCAGATTATTCAATCTCTTATGGATGACGGTATCAAGGAGACGTCGAGGGATTGATTGGTCAGCACGTTGCGTCGTGTATAACAGGTTTTACGATGCAGCATCGACTCCACGACCCCGGCTCCCCATGCCCCATCTTCATTGTCTACACAACATCCATCAGCTCCCTGTGCTCCACAGGCCCCACCTACTACTAGTGCTCCATAGGCCCCACCTGCTACTAGTACTCCATAAGCACCGCCTCCTCCTAGTGATCCCCTCATGTTCAGCAGGCCCTTACTTCTAGGGCATCTATTGCTCAGATTGGTTCCAGTGACATGAAATATGTGGAAGAAGTTACGCCGCGAGAGATGACCCCATGTATGAATGTTTATTATTATTTTTGTATTGTACAGGGGATGACCCCTTGATACTTTGTACTCCATTATATGATCACATGTACTGAAACACCTTCTATGTAATGAATAATCGTTTTCTTTATCTTAGTTCTACTACAAAATATTTTCTATTTTTTCCATTTCGATTGCAATTAATGGCCTTAAACAGGTAAAAGAATGAGAACAAAATAATAAAAAACTTTTAACTCTATTAATATGTCAAAAAATTACATTAGTCATAATCAGTGTTCTGTACATGATCCCAAAATAAGACTCCAAGGATACAATAGATGTGCAACCAAACAAAAAATTACATCAGTCTTCGCTCAAATCTATAGTCTCCTGTACAATGACACTCGAGTCAACAACATGTCTAAATTCTTCGATCTTTCCTTCATCTGATGGAAACGCCCAACCAGACGTGTTGTTATAGCTATACTCAAGTTTAGCCGACAACAAATCTAAACTCTTCGATCATTCCTTCATATGATAGAAGTGCCTATATAAAGTTATCCTCACTCTCATGCTGAAGATACACAAATGCCAAAGAAAAAGTCAGATCAATACACGTCAAACCAACAATCTCCAAAAGCGGCATGAGATCTCTGTTTATCTTATAGGTGCAATCCATGATCAACACATGTGGGAATGCATGCAACAGGTTCATACTAGTCGGGTGTGCCCAAAAAATATCAGTGACAACCTTGGTGTTTTCGGCTGTCTGATACCACTCGATGTAATTATGCTTGGTCAACTGTCCAAATAATTGTTGCATTTGAGATCTACCAACCTTCTCTTCCCTTTTTTGTTTATGTCACGCATTATATATTGCGGTTATTGTAGTTGTATTGAGGGAATCTCTTTACTTCATTGCAATCAATATGTCCTTTGGTCGAACATTACTCTTAGACATATCTTTCAAAAGTGAGGATTCTCCGTCTGACAATTTATCCACATAAGAGTGACCTTTGAGATGATCCACAACTGGTTGATTATGCACCCCGCATACCACTAGAAATTACCAATCGTTATCAGTGGGTAACTTATTTCCCTTCAATTGGAATGGACATTCGCACTTCTTGATGCCCGTTCCCTTGATCTTTACAACCCCGTTGACATTTATTGACTTGTTATCTTTTCTATGCTTCCCACTCCGCTTGCATGCAAGGGTCAGACTTGGTTTTTTTAAGGCAGAATCAGAATGACTTCTTAATAATTGTAACAAACCCATTCCTATTTCCAACATCCGTTGCCCACCTAATCAATGCCATTCGATTACTGAATACCTACACATAGAATAATAATGACGTCAACTTCATCCAAATTGTTATACACTTTAGTCACACTATTAGTCATATACATTATTTTTTACCTCGTGCATGATGAATTCATTGCTGTAATCCATCACCATTTCATTGCAAATCCGACTATAGTGGGTCGAGACATTGGGCTGCAAAAAAAATTTTTTTTTTTTTAAGCATTCTGTTTTTTGGTTGGCATCTCAGGCTGAATATGCTTAAGCTTGTTCGACATCACATGGTTGAACAGGTTTAGGCTTGTTCGGCATCATACATACCGAACACGACGGAAAAAAAAGTTTCCAAAACTTGAAATTTTTTTACTTGTGGTTTCATTTCAATTCGTTTTACTTCCTTGATACTCCATTAGTTGAATTCTTGTTTGAGAATCTACATGTGTGACTTTTTTGGGTGTTAGGGAGCCCTAAATAGAGAAGAATGGAGAGAGTTAAAGAAGCTTTGGTGAGATGGAGAAGGAGATGGTTTGGAAGAAGAAGAGGAGGTGTGCTTCGAAACTTTGTTTTTAAGTTTTATTTTAAATGTCATTTGGGTTATAACTGTCATTTTAAGATAAAGTATTTTTGGAATAGAGTTAAGTGAGGTGTGAATAGAAGCTCCCTTTCAGTATCCTTCCATATGGAGAGAAAAAGAAATAGGGGTTGGATCTTCTCGGGCCCTTGGGATTTGGTGTGCCCCCTTAAAGTGACCCTAATGTCCCCGCATGCATGGACACATCACATCGAGAATTGATTGATATCCCCCTCCAAAAAAGTGTAAATCACTTTTTGACCTAATGTGTCCTCTCCTGCATGGAGGGGGGATGTTAGGGACACTTCAGGGGGGCAGACTAAATCCCAGCCGCTTCCTAAGAGGCTTCTATCTGTGGGCAAATATGCATGGCAAAGGGTTTTGACTAGAGCCTAGAGGTTGTTGTACGGGGAGGCTGGCTTGTGTGGTGCAGCAGGTGATCTAAGAGGTCTACTATTAGCACCCCAAGACTTGGCTCATTGTGGGTCAATATAGACAGTCCAAGAAGGGGACTGGGCAAAGGGGGGATGTGTGTGGGTAGGTGGCCCAAACATCTGACATGGGGGAGTCAAATACACAGGTTGTGTGTGCAGGTGGCCTAGCCCAATAGCTTAGCCAGTGGAGGCATGCAACTTGGAGCACTGACAAAGGCATGGCGGACATGGGGGTTGTGCATGGGAAAGTGACCCAGGTAGCCCCGTGACATGCAGGCAGGAAGACCTGAGCAACATGTAGCTTAGGCTGTGCATGGGCAGCTGGCCTAGGCAGCCTGACGCATAGGCAGAGCCAAGCAGTACCAGGCCACCCAGGCTGTGCATGGGTAGTTGGCCCAGACAGCCTAGTGCCTGGCAAGGCCAAGCAACAGCCCAGGGGGTGCTCAACATTAGCACCAGGTGCACAGGCCCAAGGCATAGGCACTGGGCGCGTGTAGCATAGGTCTATTCCATAGGCCTAGGCACATGATGGGGCACATGGGTGACACGGCTCAAAATAGCCCAATGTGCAGGCTGCAGGCGCTCAAACAGGCCCCATAATAGGTAGGCGAGGTAGGCTGCTAGGTGCATGGATGTGGCCTGATGTGTCCCTGGGTGGTCCTGGCATGGGGAACTGGCGATGTGTGAGGCATGTGGCCTTAGGGCTGCAAATTAGCAAGTAAAAATCCGCTATCCTTCTGGGTCCGAGTCTGATTAAACAATTCCGAAATGGTAGAGATTCGGCCCGTTTATATATCCGACCCATTAAGTATTATATCTAGTTGTACAAGACTGGATAAGGATCAACCGGATAAGGATCCACCTCGATCCGATCTAGTAAAAGTTCGGATCTGGTTAAATATAAAAATATATAGATAGATAGGTAGAATGCAGGCCATTGGATTAAAACCAATCCAACAACCCACTTTAACCCTAAAATGTTAAAACATTTAGAAGATTTAATTTTTTTCAATCATACCCTAAAGTTTAAAGAAATTTGTAGAGAAATTTTGATTAGTGACAATATTGTAATGTTATTTAGTAGTTACCTACACTGGTTACATTTGCTCAAAGTTATAGCATTATATTCTATTGAAAATGTTGATTTTGAAATGAAAGATATTTTAGAAAATGATGCTTTAAAAAAGGGATAGGATCTGCTACATGGATATCCGGATCCGATATCTGGCTATGAAACCAGGACTAGAAACGGATCTCTTTTTATACGATCAGTCGGATAGGACTGGATGCCAGATCTTTGCATATTTTACCAGATTAGATACTGGATCTTTGGTCCATTTACACCCCTACGTGGCCTAGTGTGGCACATGGTGTGCGGAGCAAGGCGGTGTGGCTCAGTGGGACCTGGCGCGATATGCAGACGTGGGGCGCATGGCACCTGAGCGAGCGTAGGTGTTCGTAGCATGCGATAATCAAGCACGTGGCTCGGTGGTATGCTTGCATGGCATGCATCGTGGGGCGTGTGGTGTCAGGCTGTGTGCAGGCGCAACAGTGCTGGGACATGCAGGCAAGCAAGGCCACATGGCCTGATGGTGGTTCGACGGTTGGCCTAGATGTGGGGGTAGTTGGCCCCGAGTGTGGAGGCAATGTGGCTCGCTTAGCCTGATTGTCACAGCTAACAAAACCGTGCGGCACCTCGACCATCACCCAACCACTGTCAACCTTTCAGCCATCTGAGTCATTCAACTGACCCGTAGACATGCCCCATGTGCACTGACTACTCAGCCACTTCGGTGCCCATGCTGTGTCATTGAAGCGCATGACAAACGACCCCTGAGTCCTCCACGCTCCGCCTATACTCCCAACGAAGGCCATGACACCTTATCCGCACACCATGCCTTTCCACGCAAGACCTCGCCCTCGAGTTTTACCATGCCACCACTGTGGCTGTCCAAGGCCAAGCCAGGATTTTGCCCAGCACAAGAACAAGGCACACCCGAGCACACTAAGGCAACGAGATAACCCACTCGACTCCTCACGGTCTGCCACTGTCGCATAACACATGCTAGTAGCATCCGTATAGGTGAACCTTCATCCTCAGGTGAATGCAGAGTGTAGCCCCACTAGGCTCCTAAGCACTGTCCCATGAGGGGACCCAACCCCTAAGGAAACTCAAAGCAACAGCTCTGTGCATGCTAAGAGCCGTCTCCAACCCATGTTGGGGAATGCCTCGCAGTTTAAGCTCATGCGGGGTAGGAGCATGCCACCTGCACATAGCCACAATCCGTCGTGCCCACTATGCATTGGCATGACTCCAACCCATGCCAAGGGCCTGGGTGCCTTAGAGCACCCACTCCTCCTCAAGGTGTATGTTAAGTTTTTTTGGGATTACCAGAAGGGAACATCATCGGGTACAGAAAATCATACTGTACATGCCACATGATAGGCCACCAGTGCCACATGTCTCGACATGTTCGTGACATGATGGTGGCACAACAATGGCCCCAAGTGTGGCATGCAGGCCAGGCTCAGACAGCAGCATGGGTTGGCCTTGGAAGCAACCGAGTGTTGGTACACTCATATTGTGACACTTAGGCAATGGACTATGTGGAAGGCATCGGGAGGAGACACATGGGCCAGCAGTTGGGGCAGTTGCATGGGGCTGATATCCTCTACACAACCCCCCTTGTGAGCCACTCAATGGCCACACAAGGGGGGGGAAATCAATTCACTTTATGGAGGTGATCTGACATCTCAAAAACTGAGTTGATCCCCCCCCTAATGTGGCCATTGAGTGGCTCACAAGGGGGTGGCGTAGAGGATTTCAGGCCAGTTGCATGGCAGGCAGTAGGCCTGGAGCCATGTTTGTTAGGTGTTTGACAAAATGCCTCTAAGAGGAAGTAAGACATTTTTGTGTAGGACAAGTGACCTATGAGCCACCACGGTTGTAAGGCCTATTTAAGGCCATTCTCCATGTATTTGGCAGAGTGAAGTTGAGAAATGCTTAAGTGAAGCAATAAAGGTGGGCTATGGCCCTTTTATATGTCTTGTGGGCAATCTTGTGAGCCAGTGTATGTGCGTGGTGGGGGGGCAATATCCTCTGCACCGCCCCCTTATGCGACGCTCGGGAGCCGAGGCAGACTGGGGGAATCAATTCACTTTTTGGGGGTGAAGTTATATCTCCAAAAG
>JAOXJP010072189.1:0-15260 GCA_025762735.1 Platanus orientalis
TTTGGAAGCACTTGTTATATCTTGAGAGATAGAGAAAACTTGGGCAAGTTTGATTCCAAAAGTGATGAAGGAATCTTTCTTGGAAATTCCACTAGAAGTAAGGCCTATAGAGTATTTAATAAGAGGACTTCTAGTATAGAAGAGTCTATAAATATCATTGTAAATGACCAACCTAAGACTCAAGAAAATAAGGAAAAAGAGGGATTACCAGATCCTCAAGAAGAACTTAAGTTCTTAGAAGATGCTCCCTCTCATGACTCCGAATGTGAGTCTGAGGAAACAAATGATGATGAGGTGAACTAACCCAAGGAAAATAGATTAGTCAAAGGTCACTCATCAAAGGACATAATTGGAGATCCTAAAGAGGATGTTAAAACAAGAAAATAAATTGAAAATATTATTAGTCACATTTGTTTTACATAAAAAATTGAGCCTAGAAAAATAAAGGAAGCTCTTAATGATCCAGATTGGATCATGACCATGCAAGAAGAGCTCAATCAGTTTAAAAGGAATGATGTTTAGTATCTTATGAAAAAACCAAATGACAAAAATATAATTGGTACCAAATGGATCTTCAAAAATAAGATGGATGGGCATGGAACCATAATACCCAACAAGGCAAGATTAGTTGCTAAAGGATATGCTCAAATGAAAGGAATTGATTTCAAAGAAACCTTTGCTTCCGTAGCAAGGTTAGAATCAATTAGAATCCTTCTATCCATTGCTTGTCATTTGAAATTTAAAGTATTTCAAATGGATGTCAAGAGTGTCTTCTTGAATGGTGTTCTCCAAGAAGAAGTATATGTGAAATAACCGGAAAGGTTTGTAGACCCTCACAAGCCTAATAATGTGTATAGGCTTAAAAATGCATTATATGGTCTCAAACAAGCCCTAAGAGCTTGGTATGAGAGACTAACAAAATTCCTTCTTGACAATCAATTTACTAGGGGGAATGTTGACAAAACACTCTTTATAAAGAAAAAGAATGATTTCATACTCATTGCACAAATCTATGTTGATAACATAATATTTGGTGCAACATGGGAGGATATGGCACATGAGTTTGCTCACACCATGAAGAACAAGTTCGAAATGAGTATGGAAGGGGAATTAAAGTTCTTTCTAGGACTTCAAATTAGGCAAACCAAGGATGGTATATTTGTAAACCAATCCAAATTTGACAAGGACTTAGTGTCAAAGTTTGGAATTACCAAATCCAAACCTCTTCACACCCCCATCAGCACTAGTGAAAAAGTAAACAAAGCTGCAGAGGGTAAAGAAGTTGACACTAAATTGTATAGGAGCATGATAAGTAGTCTAATCTATCTCACTGCGAGTAGACCAAACATCTCCTTTAGTGTTGGTGTTTATGCTAGACACCAAGCTACTCCAAAAGAGTCACACCTCAAAGCCACAAAAAGAATTCTTAGATATATTTGTGGGGCTCTAAACTATGGACTGTGGTATCCATTTGATACCAACAATGTCATAGCTGGTTATTCAGATGAAAACTGGGCTAAAAACATAGATGACAGGAAAAGCACAAGTAGAGGGTGTTTTTATGTTGGAAATTGTCTTGTATCTTGGCACAACAAGAAATAAAACTCTATATCACTGTCAACTATTGAGGTCAAATATATTGCCGTAGGAAGTGGATGCACTCAGCATCTATGGATGAAGCAAATGATGAAAGACTATGGTCTCGAGCAATTGGTGATAGAATTGCTTGTAGACAACAAGAGTGTTATTAAAATCTCAAAGAACCCTGTTCAACACTCTCGTACTAAACATATAGAGATTAGGCATCACTTCATTCAAGATCTAGTGGAAGAAAGAGTGATTTCCCTTGAGTTTGTTGAAACTGAGAATCAATTAGACGATATATTCACAAAGCCATTTGATTCGAAAAGGTTCGTGCACTTGAGAATTGCAGTTGGGATGTGTGAAATATAAATTTGAGAAATGATGAAATTAGAGGGCCAAATCCATAAAATTTTGATCTTTTATGGACTATTTATGCATTTTCTGCACATCTAGATCGATCCAGATCCCACCGGATCAATCTGCCTGAATCCATCTGGCATAATCGGATCAATCCAACACAGCAATTTTGAGGGAACATGAACTGTCAATTGGTTTTAAAAGGCAAATTTTCACATTTTCCCTCATTTTTCTCTTGCTCACCCTTTCCATTTGCTTTCCCTTGATTTTCCCTCTTCCAACCTCTTGCCAAATCACCTCTAATGGCTCCACTCAAAAGAGATGACTTCAAATGAAAGAACCCAACATCTTCCAAGTTGCTAGTACAAAGGTAAAAAACACCTACCTCCAACAAACTTTGGAGCATTTTTGGATGCCTCCCGCTTCACCAACTACACAAACTATTTCTAGAAGAGGCCGATAGCCATATAGTGGCATGTCACAAGAATACCCTATTTGATCACCTCATAGGGTATGAGCTCGTGCCCGGGGGATGGGACTCTCTAATGACCATCAAGGGCATCATTCAAGAAGAAGTCATGTGAGTGTTTTTTGTCCATTCATGACTCCAACCTCAATGATCTCACATTCCACATAAAGGTTTACAATGTGTAGATGGATCTGGACCCGTCCTCGCTATCCACACCACTAGGGATAGCCAGACCAACTATGTAGGCAGTTCCATTTCCTCCCAGGGAGCTAGACAAGGCGACTATCTCAGAGGTCTTTGGTTGTGAGGGAACGACCTGGTTCAGGAAACTCCAAGCCACAGAGTGTCACCTTGAAGTGCCTCTTCTCAATCTGATCTTTACATATAATTTGTTTCCTATGACACACAACAATGACATGCCCTACTCGATGGTGCATGTCATCTATTTTCTCCTTACTAAAAAGGAGGTAGATATTGCGACCATCATGTTCAGAGGCCCGCAACCTCAATGCCTCCCGCCTATTGCCTTATGGTGTGATGATTACACAACTATTAAATGTGTGTGGGGTATCCTTCCCAAGGATGCCACCATCCTAAAGTAGGGTGCCGAGATAGACCAGTTAACTATCTAGCAAATGCTTTGAGAGAGCACATGCTTAAAGAAGAAGCAGAAGACTCCTGAGGTTGGACCTTCTACCACTCCATCGACGTTAGCACCACCACCTCCTATGTACACGGGGTCCCACCAGTTGTTATGTCTCCACCACCAGCAGCATAGACAGCTGCTCCACCTTCACCTCCAGTTGTCCTATAAGGAGAACCTCCAGTTCCTACATATGTACAAGAGACCTTGGCCTGTCTCAAGGAGTTATCTAGCTGAGTCATTGGCCACCTAGAGATAATGGCTAACAAGTTCAACAGCATTGAGCTTCTGGTTAAGAGATTAAAGCATACTATGGCTCCCCAGCTTCCTCCTTACCCCAGTGTTTCACTGGACCTTCGTGCATAGAATGACGAGGATGAGGACGAGGCTTAGTGTGTGAGGTTATGTGCTATTGTTTTTGTATTTTCCTCACATTTTATAACCCTCTATATACTTACAAAGTTTTATATAAGAATGCAAAATACCTTTTTGTTTATTATCAAGCTATCTATGTTTAACATTTTCAATTTCATGACAAATGGGGGAGAAAATATCATAGATAACATGGATATCGGGAGTTCAATATTTAGCGTGTAATGCAATATATGCATTGAAATAGGGGGAGTAATGAATTTAAGGGGAGCTAATTCAAAAAATGTAAACATAAACATAAACCCAATGCAATGAAAGCTAATGAAATGAACTAATGTACACATCATTCTTATTGCATCCCACATGTGTTTGCTTCTTTGTCTGAATGTGTGTTATTTATCCATTTGACTTTATTATTAATGGCTTGAGGAAGATAGTGTATCTCAAATGTGAGTTCAGGTTGTGAGACCAAGCATCTAAGCAAAGAATTTGAACTAAAAGCCTAAGCACACATCAAGGGGGAGTTTAAGAGTTCAAGATTTGAAGACACATCATTTAGTCTTATTTGCATAAATGTATAGCTCTTGCATTTCATGGCATCTATAAATTCGTTGTATATACTTATTGTACTCCATCCATGAATTTCATTACGGTTTGTCATGGAATTGTCAAAGGGGGAGATTGTTAATGTAAATTCTCAATTTCATAGATTATAAAATACATGGAATGGTAGATTAGCCATGGAATGAGCACATTGTATATCTTAGTCATGTTTGTAATCATCAAGTACCCTTAAGATCTATGAAGGAAGCCATGCTCCAAGAACTTGAAGCCAAGGATGGATCTGTCCCCAAGTTGTCAAGGTTTAAGACTTGAAGACTCAAGTTTCATCAAGATCAAGGAAGATATATGAAGGTATACATCATGATAAACAAAGGCTAAAATGAACAAAACACCTTTATATGGCATGATGGACCAACTCATGCCACCTACATAGGCTCCCAAGTGTTTGGGAGTAGGATCAAGACAAAATGGAAAAAAATAGAGGAACTGGATCGATCCAAGGGGTGTCAGGTCAATCCACACTTAGCGGATCGATCCGTAACTTACCGGATCAATCCAAAAAAGCTCAGGTATCTCTAATTGAAACACCGGATCAATCCAGGGATGCCGGATCGATCCATGTGAATTAATCCAATATAGCTGGATCGATTCGACGTCACAAAAATTAAAAAATATATATATATAATTCAACGTCTCCGATTTTTTTACCATTGGGAGAGATACCATATCAAGGGTGCACAACTAAGCTCGTCCCCTGTAAGTATAAGAGAGGCTCAAATGACCATTCTAACACACAAGAACACACCAAACACAAAGAGAAGAGATCTTTGATAGAGCAATGCATTCAATCTTTCCAATAACCAAGAAGGCTCCGTTTATGAGCATCTATCAAAGATCAAGGAGCCATTAAAGTGCTTCCCTAGCACTCCACACTTGAAATCAAGAAGAGGGAAGCAAATAAAGGGTTTACTCTGAAGCTCCAAGAAGTAAGGAGGTATCTCTTGGGAGCTTGGTGGAAGTCATTGCATACTAGCTCAACAAATGAGCAATCACCTTCATGTGCATCAAACAATACACAAGCCTTGTGAGGACATTTGTATTGATTTTAAATTTACTTTGGTCCTTAGCACCCGCTGGAAACATCGGATGTAGACCATAGCATTACCACTGGAGACACTGGTAGTGTAGACCTTAGCAACCGCCGGAGACACCGGGTGTAGACCATTCCCACCAGAGACACCAAGAATTGACATAGCTCCTACTGGAGACACCGGAAGTAGAGCTTGCCTTTGCAAGTAATAGGTTTTAGAATTTTAACCTTGATTGTAACTGTACTTTAATCTAAATAAAATTTGATAGCTCGGTAGTGAGCTTTGAAAATGGATGTAAGCTCGAGTGCTGAACCACTATAAATATTATGTTGTGTGTGAATTGCCTCTTCTCTTTTTCTTTACATGGCATGTTTAGCAATTCCTATATGATCTTTCACATGTATAATTAGCTAGGAACTTGAATTAATTGAAAGATTAAAATTGTAAATTTCCATTGCATTGCACTTGTGATTATAATAATTGAGGTATATCTTTAAGTGCATTTAATTTCAAGAATTATCATAAAATCATAAATTGGAATTTTAAGTAGGGATTAATTAAAAAAATAATTTTAGAAATCCTATTCACCCCCCTCTAGGTTTAAAACCAGACTTTTAGTAACTACCTTGCAACATGGAAAGATGTTACAACTACCATAACTAATTGACTCGATATAAATAGGCGAGAGAAGGAAGAAGAAAGGATCCTCAACATCATCATCAAATTTCGTCTATCTAAGGAGTAGGAGTAAATCTATCTTAGGAGTAGAAGTAATGTAAAGTATTATGTAATTTGGTTTTAGAGGATTAAACGTAGTTCATTCATTGGTTTTTATCATTAGCTTATTCAATATCAAGAAGGACCAAAGAGTGAAATGTCTCCCTTGAATTGAAAAAGATAGTTGTATTGTGCTATCAATTATTATATCAACAAACTATGATTTTTCTTTCTTTTCCTCTAAGGTTTGTGAAAAGTCATCTCTGTTGAGGCATGTACCAAACCTGTTCCAATTATCCGGTGTAATTCTATATTCAATGTGATCCTAGAGGGGGTGAATAGAATTCTAAAACTTTTGTAGAATTATTTTGAATTAATTGTTTCCCCAATTATGTTAATTCAATTTAATCATAATTAAACCACAATGTGATCACTTAAGTTTTGTGTTATGAGTGAAATCCTGAAGTGATCAATTAGCTTTACAATCCCATAAGATATTCAAATATGCAAGTGTGCCTAATTTGATTCTTTTTAGTTCAATTACTTGATCAATTAAATTAGTTTAATTTGATCTGAATTATCCCACAATGATTGATCACTAAGTATGAGTATTGTCTTGATTATGCAAGGTGATCAAAGTAAGTTGATTTGCAAAAACACTTAGACTAATGTGCAATATAAAGTTTTCAATTTTCAAGTGTAGTCAATGTGCTTGTATGATGAACAAGATATGTAAATTAAAACACAAATACACAAAGAATGCAACCACAAAGACATAAGTGTTTATAGTGATTCAACACACCAGCCTACGTCCACTTTCCAATGCCCACTCTAGGGTGTATTGATTTTATTAATAGTTAACTCCTAACTACTACAAAGGACATCAACAAAATCTTACCTCTAGTGTTTCTGGTAGAGGTGACCTTACACTTGGTGTCTCCAGCAAGTGCTCACAAGTTCAAAGTCTCTAACAAACTCCCAACTATGCTTCTAGTGGCTCCAGTAGATGTACTCAAGTGATGAATTAAATGTAGTTTGATTATGGTGCTCAGCCTCTCAATAGGCAAATGTGACAAAGTCTTCACACTAGGTGTAGAGAGCTCTCTATATGGTTTACCAAGTAGATATCTTGCTCTCTAAGGCTCTTTGATAAATCCAATGGCTCTTTTTCAAGTCTTAATAGAAAAATTTACCAATATTTAGCTCCCTAAGACTTGTTCTCTCCTCATTTTAGGTAGATTTACTTATTTTGCTCAAGAACACATCATGTAGAGGATTTCAAATGATTTTTTCCAAATAAAATGCTTAATAATTTTTCTAATATGTTTAGAAGGTGTTACATCATCATTTGGAACCAATCCCCTTCTTATAGGGTCAAACCAAGGCTCCCCATGGCCTCCAACGGTAAAAAACCTAGTTGTTAGAGTTCAAATTTTCATGTGTAATCAATTACAAGATTTATAATCGGTTACAAATGTGATCGATTATAAATCTTATAATTGGTCATGATCTATGATCTAATATTTTAAAGGAGCTCATCGAGCCGATCATTTTGAGTACTTGTGGGTTCTGAGTGTCCATGTTTACTTCTCGGCTCATTTTTCACTTAGGGCTTTTTGAAAAGTTATACCTAGGGGCATATATTGGTATTTAGGCCTTCCTATGATCAAACCTTGATCTTTGGGAGTCTCTTAAAGTAGCCACACAACACCCATTTGGTTTTATACCAAATTTACTTTTCGAACTCAAAGATGGTGACTTGGCACTTCTTATGTTCATTGCTTGATATACCTTGGCTTGCAGCACTTGAACATCTTCCTTGTCATAGTGAAGGTCTCTACACTAGACACTCATGGGCTCACTTATTATACATAACCTATCACCTAGACTTGGAATGAAATTGATAAAATACATCATGACTTTACATCTAGGTTTTCCAAGCCCGGGTTAAAGTGTGGAAGAAGAAATTTTTCCTAACATAGAGATTGATGACCATAGTGGGAGATCACTTCGAGGAGGAGGAAGTTTGAACACCTTGGAGAACAGAAGTGACCACATTCATGAAAAACCTAGTGCGAGAAGCCTTGAGAACCTGATGGTTAATCTGATGCATTCGATAGGCTAGCTAAGGTAATTGTTGTAACCTTTCAGCTAATACTCGAACAAAAGCAATTCGAAAAAAATATGGTATACCAGAGGATGGCTTAAGGAAAGAGAGTTCAATGACTCTACACCAAGAACCCTGAGGGGACTCGGGGGGTAAGGTCAAGCGACAGTTCATCTTGATAATCAACGAATCAAGATCCCCATGGGAGGCCCATGTGGGGAGGTTCATCAAGAGTTAGTTGGCCACAAAGCACAACCTCTTCAAGGCCAAGACCAACTCAGTCGAGGCCTAAGCTTACCACACTAAGGGAGGTTCAAGAGGCACCTACATTCTGGAGGATGCCTAAGAAGCCTCTTAATGGGTGATAAAGATTTCAATAGTATGGGATGCCTTCAACAAGAAGCTCAACTATTGAAGAGTTCGAATTATATGCCTCAGGGAAATCTCCTTAATCAATATGGCTCTTACTATCAACCGTGCAAGGACTCTGACAAAAAATATAAGCACCCTCTATACAAGCGAAATTTACCTCCTCAAGACCAAGTGGTGAAAGAACTCGAGTAATTAAACCAATTGAGTGATGGTTAAAGGACAAGGTCAGTATGCGGTCAAAGTTATAAGAGCTAGTTGAAAGACTATCACACAAGACGAGTGCTAGACAAACCTTAAGGCAAGCAGATAAGGGGCCTAGTGGTGAGTTGGTAAACAAGGAGGACCAGCCCCCTAAGAAACATAATGCCATCAAATTCGACATTGGCTCTTA
Organism: Platanus orientalis; assembly: GCA_025762735.1. Taxonomy (NCBI): domain Eukaryota; kingdom Viridiplantae; phylum Streptophyta; class Magnoliopsida; order Proteales; family Platanaceae; genus Platanus; species Platanus orientalis. The sequence goes on from JAOXJP010072189.1 coordinate 8,668, forward strand.
AGAAGTCAATGGTCGAGCACATTAGTTGTTCAACATCCCATAATGGGAGAATGGAGACTAAAATTTTTGGTGGGTCAGTCGATACTAATTCTATTGTGATAGAAAACGTATTAGAAGAGAATGTCAAGAAAGAAGGCGAACTGGTAAGTTAATTGACATGCCAAGCGAGAGAATGCAAGACCAACCTTGCCTCAATATGGATAGATATTAATATGGTTATGATTGATGAATCAATTGGAAAATGTTACATGGAAACAATTAAGCACAAAGGACGAAGGGTTACCCAGCAGGGATCGGTCATTACAGTCTCAAAGCCAGTTAGTGTCGATGTGGTCACCATCAACTTGGCATAGGATGATCGAACAATCTTGCCTCACATTGGCTTGATCAATAAGCATGATTTAGGTGATCTAGGAATAAGGCATCGAGGCATAAAGATGCTTGATTAAGACATCGAGGACCAAAAAGCAAGGGTGAGAAACATGACATGGGATGGTGCAATAATGCTCGAGTGTATTATGGAAAATAAAGGTGGAAAAACCGGTTCACCAAAAGTCAACAAGACTTGGGTCCATTGCTAGGGATTCAGAGGAGGAAAGGCAGCACGAAGATTAACTCAAGAAAAAAATCCCAAAATCAAAGAGAGTCAAGGATCTAAAGGGCAAGAAAAGGACTTACATTTTTGGCTTAATGGTATAGCCATGACGCCGAGCAAAAAGGTAATCATCTTAGATAATTCATGTCCTAAAAGGAGTTCGTCTTTTGAAATCTTAATGATAGTAAGGTCCTGTGAAAATTCCCATAGTGCATCGCTCTGGGAGTTCGTAATGGCTTGTTGGAATAACTCGAGCCATGTTGATTGCACCTCCTAATAAGGAATGGGCTCGACAATATGGTTTGGAGAACAACACTATCTTTGGTAGTAAAAAATCCTAAGTGCAGTGAGACGGCTATTTGTTAGGGAAAGGTCATGGAAAATCAGCAAAGCCTTCGATGAAAATACCCATCGACTTATACACACCAAGGAAGGATTCCATGTTAAATATTTGAAGTGGTGTAAACCTCCATATCGAAGTAAAGAAATAGTTAAGGATAAAAATGTCCTACAACAAATGATATGAGCCATGTACAAAGGTTCATATAAGGATAAAAATGTCCTATAATAAATAAATAAAAGTCTAATTTGAAGGCTTATGTTAAAAGGAAAGTATTTGTGGGTAAAAAACTGTCCAAATAAAATTTTATTATCATAAGTCGAAAGTTACAAAGACTTTTATCAAGACAAATAATGTCTAAAGGAAAAAAAGTGTCCTAATGAAACGATGAAAATATAGGGGCTCATATTGAGACATCATTTCTTAATACAGCAAACGGCCTAAAAACAATCAATGCAAGGTGTAAAGGCTGGCAATGAACAGAGGTAGAGTGCAAATTTTGGCATAAACCGTTCAATCTATATGTCGCCACAAACCGAGGAGACTTGGATGGGGTGTATTTTTCACCACTCTATAGGTCACTTAAAGAATCGCCCAAAGAAACAATTTTGGATCAAGAAAGCAAATGAAGGGGCTTAGGTCAGTATGTCTTACCCAATGAGTGCCCTTCTACAGAACCATGGCATGCGTAAAAGACAATCGACGTGTAGAGGGAGACTCCATCTCCAAAGCTGCAAATGTCACTTCATCCCGATCCGTAAATCACCCCTCCACGACCTAAGAAGTACTCTAGGATTATATGGTGGATCCATGTAACCCTCTATCTCCTTAAAATAAGGAGATCCAAGATGAAACGACCATCCCCAACGATTGGGTGGTGACTTGAGCAAGGGACATGGCATGAGAAGTAAATATTGAATAATCTTATAAGTAAGAGAATCTAGGTACTAGCTATAGGCTAAAAAGAAGGATTTCCCCATTTAACAAGGTTTGAGTCCACTTCAAGAGTATCAAAGTCTATCATCATGATTGCAAGAGGATGACATGCGATCATAGCAAAGAAGGATGAAAACTAAATGATGCCTATGACAGGTATTTATAGAAACGCAAAAGCAAGAATTGCTACCAGGAAATGAAGATGGTTCAATTTCTCCTGTAAAAACCATTGTTTCCTCTACTCGAGGGCATTGGAAGTTGAGCAAATCCTAAGAATGGCTAATGATAAAAGATCTTTCATCCTAAAAGAGGCAACGATTGGGGTAACCAAGTCAAATCAGTTATATCATCAAGCGCAAATCTCTAAAACAACCAATGAGGACTAGGTGGATAGATCTAGGGCATTAGAAGAAGAGCACACATGTCTAGTTAAGATATAAACTAGACACGTGTGGGGGGCATTTGTTGGGACCATCTGGAAAATTCTCTTATGGATGAAAGGCACGTGTATGTTTGGTTAAATCAGAACATCTTCACTAAAGAGGAGACAAGAGACATGTTTTTTTAACAAGGATGCAAAGTAGGAGTGTTTTTCCAAGGTACATGTCATGGTATTTGGCATACAACAAACGTCAGCCATCATCCACATGAAGAAGTTGAAACAAGGTCATGACACACCCCACGATGAGCATTCGACAACATGATGAAGAGTGGAGAAAGTGGCTATGATGGAGAGTGGAAAGTAACTACCCTACAACATGGAAAATGTTACAACTACCACAACTAATTGACTTGATATAAATAAGAGAGATAAGGAAGAAGTAAGGATCCTCAACATCATCATCAAATTTAAACTATCTTAGGAGTAAGAGTAGATCTATCTTAGGAGAAGGAGTAATGTAAAGTAGTTGTAATTCAGTTCAAGAGGATTGGACCTAGTTCATTCCTTGGTTTCTATCACTAACTTGCTCGATATCAAGAAGGACAGCCCTAAAGAGTGAAGCGTCTCCCTTGAATTGAGTAAGATACTTGTATTGTGTTATCAATTATTATATCAACAAGTCTAATTTTTAATTCCTTCCCTTCGAGATCTATGAAAAGTCCTCTTTGTTAAGCATGTGCCGAACTTATTCTAGTTATTCGGGTTACCCAAGCTCGGGTCGAAGTGTGGAAAAAGAAAATTTTCCAAATAGGCAGACTCCTAATCTCGCTCCCATTGTCTCCTTACTTTCTTTCTCATTTTGTGGATTTGGACAGTTAGAGGTGGGCGCAAAGCCCTTCTTAGCATTTTCCTTTGCTACCTTTGAACTTTTTCCTTTTAGTATGAACACCATTTCTAAAATTGCACAGATTCGATATTTGATGATCCTAGAGGGGGTGAATAGGATCCGGCCTAATTTTAAACTTTTTTTACCATTTGGTCCAATTTAATTCAACTTAAATTTTACTTACACTTGTTAATTGATTTAATCAAATATGCAGCTGAATAAAGTAATCAATCAACCCATAAGCATTCATAAAAGTTTCATAATGAATAAACACATAAAGAATGTTATCATATACCACGAGGCTCCATTATGTACTATAGCAAACCATAGCAAAGCGGGAACAGGGCTTATAGATTCCACAATCACACAAAGAGAATATTCAAGTATAAGCTCAAAAACCACAAGACAGTCACACAATGAACACACATATTTATAGTGGTTCAACTACCCTCCAATGCTTACATCCACTCTCAAAGGCTCTTCCCCAAACGGGTTAATTTTATTAATAGATATCCTAATCTATTATAGAAATTAAGAAACAAAAATTCAGTTATAAGTTCAACAAGAATCTACTCATCTTATAAATACGCACCAGTGACTCCAATGAATGTGCTTCATACATTTACTCTAATGGATGCTTTGAGAATCTGCACTTAGCTTCGGTAAGTGTTAATGAATCCACCTCAAGTGGCTCTAGTGAAGGCTACGAGTTTGGATTATACCGTGGAATTTCTTCTGAGTTAGGTTGCCTCTTGATAGAGGCTAATTTGACTATGGTGAACACCCCTTTTTGGAGAGACATGTATGTAACTATGAACATTTTCTCTCCTAGCTTCCAAATGATATAACTACAAGTGGGGAAGGTTTTTTCACGACCTTAGCAAAGGTTTTACTATAGGGAAAAGGCACAAGGTTGTTCACACAGCTCTTCCATAGGATTTATAAGTATTGGCTCATTTTTCATAAGATTTTTATATAGATTCAATGTGAAATTCTCCTTAGAACCATTGGGGTTGTTCCCTATTTATAAAGGAGAAAAACCATACTCTTCAAACCCCCAATGGCTCCTAATGGTAAACAATAGAGTCATTGAAAAAACTGTGAATCTTTTCTTCTTCTTCTTTTTTTCAATTGTAGCATTCTTGACTAGTTAGGATTTTCTTTACTAATCAAGACTTTGACCACTTAGAAAAATCTTGATTGGTCAAGGCGGGTGGGCAATTGTCGAAGCAAAAATTGCTCTCTATCTCAGTCAAGATCCCCTATGTTTGATAAAATTCATCAAGCAGGTTATTTTGTGTACATATGGGTCGTAAGAAGATATCGGGATCAAAAGTTATAGTCGTTTAAAGTTTTAAGAGCCATTTTTACCTTTTGGCTCAATTTTCTCTTAGGCAACTACTTCAGGTCTCACCTATGGTTTATGGGTAAGTCTCTAGATGTTTCCTATGGTCTTTAATTCAGTCTAACCTATGAATAGCATTTACCAACCAACCACTTTGAATGGTCATTTCACCTATGAAGCTCAAGGGAATTGGAGCTTGAAACAATTTTTCATGTTTGACTTTGGCGTCTTTAAGTCTCTGCACTTATGGTCCTTCTTCATCCGATTACTTGATATGTGTCCCTTGTGAAGCTTTTTCCTAGACTTTGACTTGGACCTACATGGCTCAATGAAAATTACAACTTTTATATACATGTAAGACCTTTAAAATGACAAGACTCCATTTACTTATATAGTTTTGGAATGAAATAGACAATAACACATTTCACATTAACAATTTCAATTTTTTTCTCTGCCTTTAACACCATTTGATATGTCTCCTCAAGAGAATGGAGAGAGTGCATCATAAGTTCTCATTTTCATGTTGTACTTCAATCTAATCACTTGCCTCACCATAAGCATGCCATTAGATTCATACAAGTTGACATGACTCATAAGCTAGTAAAATTGCTCTGTAAAATTTTCCACAAATTGACCAGCAAATAATTCAATTGGTAGAACTTCTAATAAAGTGTTTAAGACTAATCTAAGGGCATAAATTTCTCATCTAGTTTTAACTTCATTTCTTTCCATGTATTGATTCTCAGAATTTTCCTTCAATCTCTACTATGCTGAATTGTTACCACCAAATTAAAGCATGACCCTTCAATTTTGTAACCACAAATTGAACCTTCCTTTCATAAAAAAGTTCCTTCAATTTAAAGAAATCTTGTAAGGATGCTATCCAATCACAATACTCATCAACATCAAGCTTCCCTTCAAAGTCTGAAACATGAACTTGGATATTTCGATATGAACTTTCCAATGCTCGAGCCAAATAATCCATAAACCATTGACCATAAACAATAGGTTACGAGACAAAATTAGAATAAATTGAATGGCCATCATTAGCATAGTCTCCATAACAAAATTATATACTTCCACTCCTTTAACTTTGGTTTGGAGAGGCTGGAAGCCAATGGGGTTTGCTCATCATTTGATGAAGAACTTGATTTGATTGCTTTAACTCAATATTTTTCTTGCACATCAGCATTGTTTGTGTTCATTCGACGTCATAGAGGCATCTTCAATAAGGATAACAAAATCTCGCAACTTGCAGGCAGATTGACATTTGCACAATAAATTACCAAATCTCTCTTTGGAAAATTGAGAATCACAAACCGCTTTTTTTATATCAAAAACTAGATAAACAGAGCTTTCCAATGGTATATGGATTTTCCAATGAAACTGCACAAGAAGGTATAGAATTGAGTAGGAAGATGAACAACGTTCTATGGTGAATTTTCAAGGTCAATAAGAGCATGTTAACCTAGAGTTGATAATTATTTATCCATTAGTCAATGGTTTGCCTCTTAAAGAATGTAAAGAGCATATACCTCGCTATCAGTTTTTGATACACTTTAGTCTATGGGCATGTTGTTTTTTGTTATTTTCTATATTGACACTTATTGTAATGTGATCATACTACATTTTATTAACGATGTTACTATTTAACTTACGTTTCCCAATTTTTATGCACATATGGGTTTTAAAACAACACAATTTAAAGTGCTTTAGTCTTAGACATTAAGGGCCTCCAGTTTGCGGCATAAGATTCTCCTGTTATAAGCGGAATGATTCTAATTTGAATCATATGATTGTTAAGGGTCACTTCATTTGATGAAGTATTAGGCTCTCATTGAGATAATAAAGTGATCAATTTTGGAAAGGCATGGATGACCACCACTTAGATATATGTCAGTTAAAGATACTAATGCTATAAACATAGAATGGTCTTATGTCAATGAAATGATGTAATGGCCTCTATAATTTGATATTAGTGACTTCATAAGACCCAATGTTGTATTTGCAAGTGTCTTTCATCGTTGAGGTAATTGGTTTTGTTGTTCGGGCCCATTAATCATTTGTTTTAAAGTTTTTCTGATCCAGGAGTCTCTCAGAAAACATATA
>JAOXJP010072200.1:0-15260 GCA_025762735.1 Platanus orientalis
ACAACTCCCCCCCCCCCCCCCCCACACACACACAAAAAAAAACCTTATTCACACAAAGGGAAACGATTTTCTGTAACCATGATGTGTGTCACAGACTGACACGTGATGTGTTTGAATTTGCTGCTTTCTTTTTGGGCACCTCTTTTTTTTTTTATGCTTTCAACCCTATGCACACAACCACATGTCGGACTGTGGTGTAGTCACAACAATGTCGGTCATAGAAGATATTTTGATACCTAGAAAACAGGGCTGTGCACAGAGCCAGCAGGCTAACTGAGTTTGGCCTGGCCCAGCCCCAAAATTGATTGAGAGGCCCGTCCAAGACTAGGCCCGATAGATCCCTAGCTCTGACATTGAAGCCCAATCTTATGTATAAGCCATACTTGAGCCTACCCTGGCCCGGGCCTAATGCTAAGGCCCAAGGCTTGAATCCTACTATATAGAAATATAAAGTTTTTTATATACATTTTATAGAAATTGATGGGGGAGAATATTGAGACCCCAATGACTTTAGAAGAACCGACCCTAAGAGTTCCCGAGAAGACCAACTCGAGGAACCTTCAAGGATCCCCCGACTCATAAATGGCAAAGCCGTTAGCGAGGAGCCAAAAATATTCCTCAGTACCCGACTCCTTAAGTATTTTGGAAATATTCCCAACTGTTGTCCATATCACCCGGCACCCAAAGGTTAGTCGAGACCTTGAGGCGCCTGGTATCTGAGAATCCCCGACGTCCAGAAATACAACGACCCCAACTACTCCACTTGAAGATGAGCACAACCCGGAAACCCCGACTACTCAGGTTAAAGATAAACACGACTCAGAAACCGTTATGGAGAGAGAATATTCTCTGTAGTAGGCCTAACATTTTGAGAAAATGACAGAAAGGGTAGGGAGAGACGCAGCTAAGAACGTGGGGGAAAGCAACATACGGATCTCATTTGATACGTCACTACTCAAGCCTATAAATTTGGGTAGCGATTCATTCTCTAGGTATGAGACAATATAAACCCTAATCGAGAGTTCCTTTTCTACATTCCCCCGTTACCTGACTTGAACGTCGGAGAGCTAAAGGTCGGCACCCTGCCAGCACCTAGCTTTTTGACCCTCTCTTGCTTCGTGTATATAGTGCTCGTTTTTGTCAGAGACTTGGACCAGCCGTGGGACTATCTGACAGGAGTGGAGGTGTCTATTAACTTATACTCCATCAATTGGTGTCGTCTATGGGAAATACAGTTTTCCTGACAACCTAAGGTCTGCATGGTGGAAACTAGGTCAATGGTGGCTCAACACGACTAGCATGCTGGAGTTTATGGGCAAGAAGCCTCCGTCTCTGATGGAGCACAACCCGAAACCCCAAGGGTGGCTGTCCTTGAGTAAAGGATCCAAGGACTGATGGCAAGTGTGTAGCTGTTGATGGAACAAAATCGACAAATTATATAAAAGCTGAGAGGCTGGAGAGGTGCACCCGACAACAACAACGTAAGACGGCCGGGACCCCATGCCCCTCCAACCGAAAGCTGCGACCAAGGATGTGAAGACGAAGTAAAAAATGCCACGGCTTCCCAATTCTGAGAGGCAAGCCATCTTGGGGAAAGGGTTCACACCCCGGACCTTTGGGAGGAGAGGATGGAGGATGTAAGAAGGGAGATGGCGACCATGAAGGAAGCTCTCAAAGGAAAAGCCCAGGCTACCATCGACGAACTAATCCAGAGGATGGATCATCCGTTCACTCTAAAGGTAATGACTCGACCACTCCCTAACAAGTTTAAGCCACCTCAAATGGAGATGTGTGACAATGATCCTGTTGATCATTTAGAGTCGTATAAGATGCATATGAACCTCTAGGCAGCCCGCAATGAAATCATGTGTCAAACCTTTCCTACGACAATCAAAAGATCCGCCAGAGTTTGGTTCAATCGGTTGAAACTTGGCAACATTCTAAACTTCACAGAGCTGAGTCGACAGTTTATCGGCTATTTCATCGACGGCTAAAGACATCGGAAGCCTGCCACCTACTTTTTGAATATCAAGAAAAACAAATGAGAGTCCCTACGGAACTACATGTTGTGGTTCAATAGAGAAATATTACAGGTGGACGATGCCGAGGAGAAGATGATTATGGCCGCTCTCATGGTGGGGCTGTTGCCCTCAAAGTTCTTCTTCTCCCTCTCATAAAACCCCCCGTCCCGCATGGCCAACCTCATGGTGAAGGCGCAACAACACATGAATGTTGAGGATACCCTCAACGCCCGACAAGAGTGAGACGCTGGGCCTAATGCACAGTCATACAAGAGAAAAAGGGAGCAACAACAAGCCACGTGGGAAGAAAGAGGTGGTCGAGTAAAAGAAGGTAATGACAATCGTGGGGTCAGGCCTCGGGTCAACCTCCCCCCAAGTAGGTTTCAAAACTATACCCCCTTCAACGCACCTGTGGAGCAGGTGTTCCTGCATATTAAGGATGATCCAAGCATCAAGTGGCCTGAGAAAATCCGTGCCCCATTGGAGAAGAGAAATTGTGACAAGTACTGCCATTTTCATCGAGATCATGGCCACAACACTAATGATTGTTTCGACTTGAAGGAGCAAATATAAGCCCTTATTCAACGAGGGCGGCTACAGAGATTTGTTGTTGGGTGACACCCAATCAGACGTGAAGACACCCGTCGGGACCCTCTTATTCAGGAAGAAAGAAGGCCGGAAGGGCTGATGTGAGGAATAAGGGTAATAGTTTGCGAGTTTGTCGGGGGAGGAGAGTCTAACTTAGCAAGAAGATCGTACTTAAGGTAGATTCATGCAGAGAGAGACCGACAGATGATGATGACAGAAAGACCGACAAAGCATCACAGGGCAGAGCATCCCCCCATCACATTCTCTACAGAAGACGCCTAAGGGGTGAGTCAACCGCACAATGACACATTTGTGGTGATGTTAGTTATTTTAAACTACATCACGCACCATATCCTCATTGATAATGGGAGCTCAACGGATATTCTCTACCTCCCGATCGTCGACCATATAGGTATCGGGTGAGACAAGCTTAAGCCCGTTCAAACACCCTTAGTTGGCTTCACGGGCGATAAATTTCTCCTACTAGGAACGGTTAGTTTACCAGTCACAGTTGAGACTGGAGATCGACAAGTCACCAGGGTAGTTGATTTTTTGGTGGTTGATTGCCCCTCCGCTTGCAATGCAATACTGGGAAGGCTGGCACTAAATCAATTGAGGGCAGTCAAGTCGACCTATCATCTTTTGATGTGCTTCCCAACTGAGGGGGGAGTCGAGGAAGTTAAGGGAAACTAGGTGGAAGCTAGAGAATGTTATATGGCCTCACTCAAAGGGGAGCCAACCACAAAAGAGAACGTGGTAATCGACAGTCTAGAAGTTCAAGATGAAAGGACTCGAGAGGTGGCAGAACCAGGAGGGGAGCTTGAGGACGTTATTCTTGAATCCAACGCACTCGATAGAGTGACTTGTGTGGGGTCAGACCTGTCGAAAGAGTTCAAGAGGCAACTACAAAACTTCCTCATCGAGAATCAGGATATGTTCGTCTAGACGCATGAAGACATGTCAGGAATAGACCCCCAACTGGTTGCACATCGGCTACATGTGAACCCGACATCGAGGCCCATCAAGTAGAAGAAGAGAGAAATCAAGTAATCGCAGGGGAAGTGGAGAAATTGTTGACGGCTCACTTCATAAGGGAGGTCCACTACCCGACTGGTTGGAAAATATAGTTATGGTGCGAAAACCAAACGAGAAGTGGCATTTATGTGTCGACTTCACCAACCTCAATACAGCATGTCCTAAAGACAACTTTTCACACCCGAGGATCGACCTCTGGTGGACTCAATGAATGGCCACCAAACCCTTAACTTCATGGACGCCTTCTCGGAGTACAACCAGATAAAGATGCACGAGTCCGACCGGGAGAAAACTACTTTCATCACTGAATGGGGACTCTACTGTTACAAGGTCATGTCCTTTGGACTGAAGAATACGAGATCAACCTACCAAATACTAGTTAACGAGATGTTCAAAAACCAAATTAGGAGGAACGTCGAAGTATATGTGGATAATATACTGGTGAAAAGTCTTCTAGCTGAGCAACATCTCTCGAATTTGAATGAGACGTTCCAAACCTTGAGGAAGCACAAGATGAAGCTCAACCCTAGTAAATGTGCCTTCAGAGTATCGACCGGGAAGTTCCTTGGGTTCATGGTGTCCCACAGGGGGATAAAGGTGAATTCCGAGAAGGTGAGGGCTGTAATTGACATGCAACCACTGAGGAACACAAAGAAGGTGCAACGACTAGTCGAGAGGGTAGCAACTTTAAGCAAATTCATATCTCGAGCCATAGACAAGTGTCTCCCTTTTTTTGCCTGCTGAAAAAGGCTTTCTACTGGGATGAAGAATACGACAAGGCCTTTCGAGAGCTTAAGGACCACCTTAGCCGCCTGTCGTTGATCAATCAGCTGAAGTAGGGCAAGGTGCTCTATGTGTACTTGTTGGTATCAGAAATGGAAATAAGTTCAATTTTAATAAGGAAAAAGGATGGGATACAAGCGCTAATGTATTACACCAGCTAGGCTTTCAAAGGAGCGGAGGAAAGATACCCGAGGTCAGAGAAGATGGCCCTCGCATTGGTCGTCATGACCCGCAGATTAAGGCCCTATTTTCAAGCTCACACCATTCGGGTGCTCACAAACCAGCCACTCAAGACCATACTGCACAAACCCGAGACCTCTGGGAGACTGGTCAAGTGGTCAGTGGAGTTGAGTGAGTTCGACATTGAATACCACCCCCGGGGAGCTATAAAGGGCCAAGTAGTAGTGAACTTCATCGTTGAGTACACTCATGCACTAGGGGAAAAGTCTGAAATACAAAAAAAAGCAACTATATAGAGAAAAAGCAGATCAAGCAGAGTGGGTTATATACATCGATGAATCCTCCACTAATAGTGCAGCCGAGGGAGGAGTCATCTTGGTCACACTGGAGAGAAACAAGCTCGAGTATGATGTAAGATTTAGGTTTAAGGCAACCAACAATGAAGCCGAGTACGAAGCAATGCTCAGGACTACGTTTTTTCTTGCACTCAGGGCTAAAATGGTCAAATTCAACAACGACTCCCAACTAGTGGTGGGACAAGTACAAGGGGAGTACAGGGCAAAGAATAGGCGGATGAAATAGTACCTTGCCATGTTAGCAAAAGAAAAGTCTAGATTGAGACATTTCAGTATATAGAGGGTCCCGCGAGAATAAAATAAAGTAGACAGATTAGCTAGACTCGCATCATCCGCCACAGAAAACCTTGACCCCGGGATCATTATTGAGTGTCTACCCAAGCCAAGCATTGAGGCAGAATAAGTAAGGAAAATCAACGTGGCCATCCCTGAGCCCGAGTGGACTAGCCATATCATAAAGTATCTGAAGAATGGTGAGCCGCTCGAGAATAAGGACAATGCGAGAAAAGTGAAAATATGGGCGAGTCGATATCTTCTTCTCGATGACATCCTCTATAAGAAGAGCTTCACCCTTCCCCTACTCAGATGCCTATTTGAAGAAGAAGCCGACTATGTACTCTAGGAAATACATGAAGGAATATGTTGAAACCACTCAGGGGGCAGGGCGATGGCCCATAAATCCATTAGGGCAAGGTATTATTGGCCCTCAATGCAAAATGATGCAAGTTTGGTCGCCCAAAAGTGTGACAAATGCCAAAGCTTCGCCAATATCCCCAAGAAGCCTACAAAAGAGTTAGTCCCAATAACCGAACCTTGGCCATTTTTCCAGTAGAGAATCGATATTGATGGGCCTCTCCCCCGAGAAAAAGGACAGATGAGGTTCCTGGTAGTGGCCATTGATTATTTCATCAAGTGGGTGGAGGTCGAACCCCTGGCAAAAATCACAAAGAAAAACATTCACGACTTCACCTGGAACTCAATCATCTGTTGGTTCAGAATTCCCCACATCATCATCATCAACAATGGAAAGCAGTTCAACAATGCTTGGTATCAGGAATTATGTTCAGAGCTCGGGATCAAAAATCACTTCTCTTCCCCGGCTCACCCCCAGGCCAACGGTCAAATGTAAGTGACCAATAGGACGTTTGCTAGGCATAATCAAGAAACAACTTGAGGACTCCAAAGGCCTTTGGCCCGAGGAACCACCAAGCACCCTTTGGGCGTATTGCACCACTGTAAGGACCCCCATAGGAGAAACATCGTTCCTACTGGCATTCAGAACCAAAGCGGTAATACCAGTTGAAAATGGAATGGCCACACACAGAATAACAAACTTTGACCCGGGGAAGAATGAAGAGAGCCTCAAGAACAATCTTGACTAGCTAGAAGGGAAAAGGGACTAGGCCACACTCCGGACGGCTGCCTACAAGTAAAGAATGACTAAGTATTATAATGTGGGTAAAGGCAAGGAGATTTGCAATCTAAGATTTAGTGTTCAGAAAGATAGCTTGACGACACAAGACCCAACAAAGGGAAAGCTGAGACCAAACTAGAAAGGACCTTACCAGGTAATAGACCCGAGGCCAACCACCTCGAGATAATGCAAGGCGAGCCCCTACCACGACCATGGAATGTAGAACACTTGAGAAAATATTATCAATGAAATTGATGTTATGATTTTAACCAGTGAAATGTTCTAACTATGTAAGGTCAGGCAAAACCTCAGGCTACAAGACTAACCCTTGGGTGACAAGATTAACCCTCAGGTCACAAGACTAACCCTTCCTTCCAGGACCTTGTGCCTCCTGCTCAGGCTACAAGACTAGCCCTTGGGTTATAAGATTAACCCTCATGTCACAAGATTGACCCCAGGCCACAAGACTAGCCCATCCTTCTAGGCCCTCGCGCCTCCTGCTAAGGCTACAAGACAAGCCCTCGGGTTACAAGATTAACCCTTAGGTCAGAAGATTGACTTATAGTTGTAAAATCGACCTATCCCCCGACTGAAAAAGTGCAAGGTGAAGAGAAGTCTCACAAATTAGTTACAGTAAAGAGGCTTAAACCATATTATAGTGTATGCATCAGAACCAGAGCCAACCATCCACTACCAAGTAAGTATAGGTATGCCCTCTCACACATAAATTAAGTTTGAACAAACATTTGAGAGTACCTAGCAGCATCACCCAAAAAAGGCCCCTGCATGGGGAAAGGATCAAGCCCAAAGAGAATGCCACCGGGGACCCTCATTCTTCCAAAAACATGAGAGACCCATCAAGTCTTCTCCCTCTGTACTAAAGAGGCGCTTAAAAGGCAATGCACCCATTAGTCGAGGCTATATTGACCCCGAGATGCACCTACACTTAAAAAATTTTAGTTGATTTTAGTTTATTACCTACCTCGATTCGTTGTTAAAATGTTAACCCCGAGGGATCCCTATACTTAGAAAAAATTTATGTTGTCCACTCCCATTCGGATAAAAGTTAATTACACCCGAGATGCACTCATAATTAGAAAATTTTCTTAATGATTCGTACACTTTTAAGATTACTTACCCTGACCCACCTAGACGCACATGGGAAGCGTGAGAAGAAATCACCACGACGCATACCCACACTCAGAAAATTTAAAAGAGAAAAATTGTGAATAGGGAACAATACACATAGACGGGGGCCAAAGAAAATTGTATTCATATAATGAGAATTTACAAAAGTTCAAAAAAGAGAGAAGAGAAAGTATAACTATTCATGGGGGTTGCCATCCCCCAAGGCCACCTCTCTAGGGGCGACTTCCTCCTAGCCGGCTTTTCCAGGTTCAACAACCACCACCTCTTCAACCTCCCCCTCAATCACTACTTCTCCTCCTCCTTCCTGGCCAACTTCGTCTTGCTCCTCCTCAACCTCTACACCCTCTTGTCAAGCTTGATGGGAGAGAAGTCTAAGTCATGGAACTCCTCCGTCGCCAAGTCACGAAAGTTCTCAAACCCTTCCCAGAAACAGTCGGCCTTGACAATCTCAAAGGCATTCAAGGCCAAGTATTTGGCCGTGACTGCCTCTGGGCCCCTTCAAGGATCCTCTTCCTCTCTCTCTCCCTTCGCCTTTGCCTCAAGGTGTGCCCGTTCTAAGGCCTCAGCCACCTTCTTGTTCATCATCGCCTCAAGGGTGGTGATAAACTTGTCCTCGATCGTAATGTGGCAGTTTCTCTCGGCCCCAAGCTCGTCCCTCACCTGGGCAACCTCGCTCTCGGCCTCTCGCAAGTGAGCCACCATGTCCTCAAAATGAGCCTCCTACTCTGTGGCTCGACCAGCCATGTTAGCATGAGAGTCTTCAACCCATCTGAGTTTACCCTCGAGGGTGCAAATCTCAGCCTTTGCAGCCTCTCGGAGGGCCTTTAGCTCATTCTTAGCCTGGGCGAGGCAGCTCAAATGGTCAGCCTAAATCTGTTCACAGAATTTATACCTCTGGATAGAGGCTGCCATAAGAGCCATGGTCTGCAAAGACAGAGTCAGGTTAGTACAAAGAAAGAAAGGAAGAGAAACCAAAAAATAATCGAACGAAAAACACAAAGGGAAGAGATTTTTTACCTTAGTCTCGTAACGCATCATATCTCAATGCAAAGCAGTCGGGGAGAGGTTTTTCCTCACATACTCGAGATCCTCCGGGGGAACACCCCCCAAAAAATAGTTCCCCCGAGACTCGGCCTTATTAGCCAAGAGGCAGACCCCGTCGAAGACTCTTCAATTGTCGGGACTGAGGCAGGAGAAGGTGACACCCAAGTAGAAGTTGTCACTATCATGATCACCGGGGCAGGAGCCTCGGTGACAGTTGTAGGAGTGACTGTCTAGGAAACCACTGCTTGGACCCCAAAGGTGGGGGCTGGAGAAGAACCGGCGGTTTCCTCCTCTAATTCAACGACTTAAATAACGACAACGGGAGTAGAAGGTGTTGAAACTGCCTTGGGGGAAACTTGGGGGGCTTGAGCCTCAGAAGGCCCCCAGAGACAAGGTGCCGCTTCCTCTTCTTCGAAGACGCAGTTGCCTCGGCCCAGCCAACCACAGTGGGGCCAGCTGCTTTGGCATCTCGGGCCTTAGCCTCTCTGATCTCCCAGGCTTGAGCTAAATACTTTATGTTTGTCTTCATTGCTACACAAAGAATAGAAACGGAGTTAGAAATTAATAAATAAAAAAGAGGGAAAGAAAGAAGAAAAGAATTAGGAGGGAGGAACTAAAGATACAAATAAAGGGTGAGTTACTTGGGTCCCGACCAAACCCGCACTGATGGAGTCTTTCGGGTGTGACTAAGTCCAGGTAGGCATGGGAATGGTAGTTTATGACGTCCTAGATGCAAGCCTCCTCCTCAGGGATTAACTCGTATACTTTGAAAACTTTAAGAAAAAAGGAGAAAGAGAGAAACGCGTAAGACAATATAGAAAAAGAAACTCAAATAATAAAGGAAAATTGAAAAAACAACAACAGATCACAACTGACCTACTGGGTTGACAGTCGACGCCCAACCATGGTTGAACTTTATGATGGGGACCTCCCTCGGGGGGTACTCCCAACCTTTACCAAAAACAAAAAATATATTGGCTCCTCCACCTACCGTTAGAGCTTGGGAGTGCGATTACCAGGGTAGTGGTCTAGTCCTGACTAGCGAAGAAGAACCACCCTGGCTCCTGCTCCTTTGGGCAGTAGCAATGAAAGAATTCATTTAGGGTAAGTCGGCGCTTCCCCTTGAAGGTCAGTTCTCATAGGATCATGCATCCTATGGCTATTCGTTAGATATTGGGCATTAGCTGCCCCGGTGCTAGTGCAAGGCTAAATAGCAGCTCCCTAAAAAATAAGGGAACCAGAAACCTAAGCCCCGTCATAAGGGCCTGCTCGTACGGTGCTACACTGCCGACAGGGGGTAGAAAGGACGACCCCCTCAAGAATGGAATAAGTGGAATAATACCTAGTTAAGGTCCATACCCCTAGGTCGGAACCATTGAGGGCGGTCGTAAAGTCTTGCTCTGGAGCAATCTCTCCCGCCGCCTCTTGAGCACTAGAAGGAGCCAACTCGGTGTCCTACTCCGTGGGGTTCTGTCAGCCTTCCTATAGGTCGTCAAATCTGTCGACCATCCGGTCAATGGTATCCTCAGACACCATTAAACAAAATTGCAAAAGAACAAAGATCTACGGAAAAAGAAAAATAGGGGGAAAGAGAAAATGATATGCTGGATAGAAACAGAAAGCTAGGGAATACAAATAAACAAGAAAACGAGCTAACTACCAAAACTATGCAATGACGAACAACGGAAAGAAACTACAATGAATTAAAACATAAACCGTAAAGCAACAACAGAGTACCTGAGAAAAGGACAGGCTGGAGAAAATTGTCGAAGACGTTGGAGAATAGTTTTCCAAAAGAAGGAAGATTACCGAAGACTGCTAGGAAGGTAGCCTAAAAGTGCGGTTGGTGTTGAAAGCGGAGATGACAGCATGCCAGGATGAGGAAAACTTGCCAGAAATGGCCCAAAGTAAAAGAAGGAGATGCAAGAGATAGTAAGCAAGGATAAAGGAAAGCCAAACTGTGTGTCAAAGGGGGATATTTATAGACTACCCCGGGGATTCTTAACCCTACTTGTGTCGTACATCCACGGGTTAGCGAAATCAACCAGGGAAACGAGGCGACGAGTGAATCTTGACATATTTAAGAGGTTTAAATATAACCATTCGATGACATAGGGATCTGAAAAGACATGACGCCTAACATGACTCGTAACCGGCGCTAGCACATCCCCTTGAATACTAAAATTCATTAAATATGAGACCATCATTAGCGCTTATCCCCAACCGATATCACCTCAATAGTTGAAACGACACACCGCCTACGCTGAAATAAATAGTAATGGGCGTAAACAGTTTGTATTCCCGAGCCATGTAACCCTGGGCTCGGTAATAAGGGAGCAACTGATGGGGGAGAATACTAAGACCTTTATAACTGAGAAGAACTGACCCTACAAGTTCCCGAAAAGACCAACTCGGGGGACCTTCAGGGATCCCCCGACTCATAAATGGCGAAGTCATCGACGAGAAGCCAGAAATATCCCTTGGTACACGACTCCTCGAGTATTTAGGAAATATTTATAATTGTTGCCCAGATCACCTGACACCCAAAGATTGGTTGAGACCTTAAGGCGCTTGGTACCCGAGAATCTCCTACGTGCAGAAATACAATGACCCCGACTACTCCGCTTAAAGATGAGCACAACCCGGAAACCCTGACTACTCAGCTTAAAGATAAGCACAACTCAGAAATCGTTATGGAGAGAGAATATTCTTTGTAGTATGCCTAACATTCTAAGAAAATGACAGAGATAGCAGGGGGAGATGTGGCCAAGAATGTGGGGGAAAGTGACATGCGGATCTCATTTGATACACTACTACTCAAGCCTATAAATATGGGTAGTAATTCACTCTCAAAGTATGAGACAACAGAAACCCTAATTGAGAGAGCTCATCTTATACATTCTCCTATTACCTGACTTAAACGTCTGAGAGCTAGAGGCTAATACCCTGCCGGCGCCTAGCTTCTTGACCCTCTTGCTTTGTGTGTGCAGTACTCATTTTTGCTAAAAACTTGAACTAGTTGTGGGACCATCTGACGGGTGTGGAAGTGTACTAACCAATACGCCATCAAAAATAAATATTTTTTAATAATATTTTATATAAATTTGCAATTTTTTAAATAAAATTTTAGCTTTATTTAATATATTATAGTGCCATAGGCTGGCCTGAGGCCTGAACAATACATTTGGGCCGGGCTTCGGCCTTGATTTCTGAGTTTTTTTCGGGCCCAAGACCACCCCAAATCCATAATGTACAAAGCTGGGCCAGCACCGAGGCTACTAAGGCCCGGCCCATGTAAACCCCTACTGAAAAAGGCTTAAAAGCAGCAACATTGCATAAACAATTCTGAGGCATATATTAGTGACAATATCATAGCATTTATTATTCGCTAGAATCCCTTCATGTTCATGGTATCTATATTCAAGCAGAGAAGTGGAGGCTGACTTGACAAGGATGCTTTGTTTATCCATTGAGGTAGGTTCTCTGTATAATTTGGATGATATTCCATTGGAAATTCTCAATCCCTAAGACAGGTCCCACATACCATAAGGATTAGCTAGGCTCTGCTCATTAAGATTGAGATGAGCTCGGCTCAGCCGCTCAAGCATGGCTCAGCTCACCAAAACTCTAAGTTTTCTGTTTCAAGCTTGAATCTTAAAGCCCAATGATCTATTAATGAAATTGATAGAAGGCTAATGTTTGACTTTAATTTTTCTTTCTTTTGCTTTTATTTATTTTTTGTTCTATAATTAAATTGATAAAAAAATTGCAATGCAAAGAAAGTGAATCCGTCACATTGTTCCATAAGAAAAAGAGAAGGTAGAATGATATTAGAATTTGAAAGGAGAGTAACTCCATGCATCATTTTAGAAACAGACGTCGAAAACATTGTCTATTCGTTTTAATTTAATTTATGACATTCACAATGTAAATTATATTCTCAAAATATTGATTGATTTAACCATAGATCATCATCATGAATTCATGAATTTTCTAAGAAAATGAGAATGTCGCTTTGCAAATATCTGGAAGGAGAATTCGGGAATGACGTCGAAGACCTTGCAATGCATCTACCAAGCCACCCAAATGTGTGGCATCCTCTCAGTTCACTCATACTCTCTAACAATAATGGTGATTTATGTGGGAGAGAACTCGTGGCTTTCTCTTGTATCTCTATGCCCAAAACTCTAAACCTCAGAGAAAATTCTCCAAATGTCCAAGCCTGATTCAAAGAAAAAAAAATACAATTCATACTTGTTTTCTCTCTCTTCTGTCCCTTAGAGATTTTATCTCTATTTTCGCTTGGATGTAGCTTAATGTTCTCAACCCTATTTTATAGGAGTTTGTCATCCATATTTTAAGGAGCATATTGGGATGAGATCTTAAGCAATTCCATTCTCTAGCAATTGACAATTTATTTTTCGGTCACTGTGTGAAATGGAACATGCAAACTCTTCCAAAAAAATTTATTTAATTTTTTTTGTTTAAATTGAAAAGTATTAGAATTACTACAATGTTCATCACACATTGCACAGAATTCCTTAGAGTGTAAGAATTTACGAGTGAACCCTTTCAAGCCAATCCTTATTGGTTGTTAAGACTTTCAAAACATTTGAAAAGTCTTTTTTAATAAAATATTTTTTTATTAATATATATTTTGTCAAAACATTTTGGTAAAACTCTTTTATCAAATGCCATTACTATGGATCTTCAAAGACCAATGTACTAAAGTGATCATCTTGCATGTTTCCTCCAATCGAGAGTGATGAAGTTGGACATCCACATGCCCCACATGTGATTCCATGCAACTTAGTACACTGGTACATAACCCTTGAGTATGCATCACCCTTTAGTAGTGTCAAAGCTACATAGATCTTACGTTGAATAATAATTTGTATACTACATAAGATTTCTAAAATCCTGAAAGTGGTCGTCTCTATTTTTAGTTGATCTAGTTCAGTCTATTTACTTGTTACACAAACCCTCATGTCTATCTTGGTTCAATCTTAGTAGTTGAGATGTATTACCATAACAAGTAGCAATATGTCACAATGTCAGTCATACTTAGAGTGGCGCCCAATTATCACCCTAATTGAGAACAATTTAACCTACAATATATTGAAGTCAATATCTCTTGTCAGTGATCCCTCTCACTAAGATTAGTTTTTTTATAATAATGCCTAAAGGTCCTATAACTTCATCGAATATGACATGAAACAACATATAAGTAAAATCATATGTATAAAAAAGAAAATGGAATATATTATATAATAATTAAATAATCACAACATTAATTAACTTTTAATATATATATATATATATATATACATATATATATATATATATATCAACCCACATCATAATGGAGGCACCCTTGTCTACTTTTTCTTTCTCTAATGGAAATGAGTTAACATGTGTTGAAATCTTTTAAAATAGGAAACTATTTAGGGTTTTCTACAAAATCACTTTCCTTTTAGGGTTGCAGTACAACACTCATCCATCTATAAATACATATTAAAGAATGAATATTGTGTGGATTTTGTTAATGTGAATTTAATGGTTGTACTAGAGTTTTCTCTAGAAAGAAAAAAGACAGTTCTAAACGGTTGATACTATTACATGTATTCTAGAGAGAAGTCTCTGATGAAGAAAACATCGTAATCTTCATCATTTTAATCTCTTTCTTTTTCTTTTTTCTTTATACGTTCAATTCTTGAACTAGGTTTTCTTTCTTAAAAAGAGCAAAACCATGAGTTTTTTAAATCGAGACTCTGTTGAATCAGCACTCTTTATAAAGAGAGATAACATGCTTGAAGTGAGTAACACCCTCTTGAGAACCTCTATTCTCCTAGAGAGAAATCATCTTGATCTCTTGAGTGATATGTGTAGATACAAATTTCGTGGGTAAATCCGTAACACAAAAAATATGTAACAAATTCAATAAATGAATATTTGAATAAAGTGGATGGAATACAACTCTTTGATTTTTGCACTTTTCTACAAAAAGAGTAAACCTATGATTCTTTGTCAACAGAATCCAATGGCTTAAAGGTGTGTTTCTTGGATTTAGGTGTTGATGATGTTTGATTGCAAGGGAGTCACTTCTCTTCGGAACTTTGCGTTTTATCTGGAAATGAGAGAAACACCATGAATCTCGCTCTTAGAGCAGGATTTGTGGTGTAAGATGCAAGAAGTCTTCTCCTCTTTAGCAGCGAACTGTTGTTGATGGAGATATCGGAAAGCATGTCTTAAGTCTTCAAGCTTTTGGAGAGCTCTAGAGATGCTTTATGAGTCTTTTTCTCTCTAGAGTTTCTTGTTTCCAGTCTTTTACCAAAGGTCATTTCTTTATGTGAAATATGAGTATTTATAGATTTGGGGTTAGAATCTTGTCAAACCTTTGATTAGGTATTGATTGGATTCTTTTACATTTTTTAGTTTAAATGAGTGGTTGCGCATTCTCTGTTTGGAGAGAAGTGTGATTTATAGAATTATTTGTATTCCATGAGTGGCATAACCTTTCTTATTTACCCAAGAGAGGATTTTTTGGGCCAGCTAATGGGCTGGGGCATATGTAGGCTCAGTGGTCTTATGGGTTATTGTTTGAAACCCGGACCAGGTCCAATGGACTTGTCCATGTGTTTGGGCCTAATTTATGAGTGTAAGGCCCATACATGACTTTTTGGCCTTTTT
>JAOXJP010072211.1:0-15260 GCA_025762735.1 Platanus orientalis
ACAGCACCAATCAAGGTAATGAGCACGCATTACATAGCATTTTAAGACCTTAAAATTAACATAAACGTAGTGATAAATACTTCTTAAAACCCAAGAGAAAATGTTCCAAAGATCAAGCCCCAAGAGTGCCAAGGGAAGGCCTCTGCAATCTCAGGTCGTAATAGATCACGACCCAGATTTAGGTCCCAACTGAGACACCCGAGGGCCACGCCCTATCTCCCGTGATCGATCATGAGTTAGATCGTGGATCCCATGATTAATCACGAGATGCCCAGGTCTATGAGTGTGATTCGTGATCGATCATGGCTCGTGATCGATCATTGAGGGCATTTTGGTTAAATAAAAAAAGGTGACCCAGTGCACGAGGCTCCCACTAACCCGGGGTCTGTGGAAGGCAAGATGTACACAGCCTTACCCCATTTTTGGAGAGGCTGTTTCCGTGGGGCATTTTGGTCAAATGTAAAATTTAATTACCTTATGTTGATGTTTCAAAATTTGAACCCTATTTTATGAAAATCGATGGCTAAAAAGACTAGCCCGTTTTTAAATATTCAAATCTAATGGTTGTGGGGGCTCCACCTCTTTATAAAAAGGAAGTTGCCTCTTTAGGGCAACACATTATACAAGTTAAGGACTGTTAGAAAGTTTATCAAATTGAGAGATTCCTCCCTTAAGAAAACCTCTTTTCTCTCACTGTTATTAAGTTTAAATAGCTAATACTTCTTTCAAGAATCACTCTCTCATTATCTCATCTTCAAATACAAGATATTTCTATTGAGAAGAACTTGTGGTGAGCTCACCTTAAGAGGAAACTTACACTTGGCTGAGCTCAAAAAGCATTAGAGCCAAAAGCTTAAGGTTTATGGATAGCTAAGGTGAATTAGTTTAACAAGGAGCACTCGACTTTGTGCAAATAGCAACATCAACATACTTGTGGTAATATTTGATTTCTTTTGCATTCATTTTCATTATTGACTTGCTTTGTTTATGTTAGAGACATTGGAAGCCTGACTACATCTGCTAGAGACATCAGAAATAGTACATACTCCCCGAAGACACTAAGTTTCATTGTGTAGCTTGCTTTTAAGCAAGTAGTTAGGTTTTATATATTTTGACCTAGGTTGTAATAGTGCCTAAATGAAATATACCTAAGCTTGGTGGTGAGCTTTAGAAGAGTGGATATAGGCCATCGTGCCGAACCACTATAAATCTCTTGTTATGGATTGAATGTGTGATTGCTTGTCTCTTTACTTTTTCGCATATTACTACTTTTACACTTTAAGTATTTGATAATATTTTCGAATAGACATATTGTAGCACACACACACTTGGGTCAATTTTAAAAAGACTAAAATCTATCAAAAATCAATCCCAACAAATTAAAAAAAAATGATAGAATAAATTTTGATATCCTATTCACCCCCTCTAATATTACCTTATGAGAATTTTAGAAGAGATGATTGATAGTAATCATGGAGGAATATCATAATTTCTCCAAACTTTAGATATGTTCTCTTTAACTGCAAAGGCTGCCAAGATGTGGACTGCCTTATCACCGCCTCTTGGAACAAATGAAACCTAAATATTATTGGAGATGTTAATTATTTCACAACATTCTTAAATAAGAGATCTATTTTGTCATGGTAGATCACATCTTAAATCTTGAAGTATTTTGATTATTGAGAGGGAACCTCCTTCCAAAATGATTTATTTGGAATGGATATTGTTTTACCAAGATCAGCCCAAGAAGAAATGTTCAAGCTTCTACTTCCTCAGCCATGTTAAAATGAAGGTATCTTGTTGCACACGCTTGAAGAACCCCAAAGAATTAAGTACGAACAATCCATGTATTAATAGGTGCAAATGGAGTCAGGGGCTGACACATCAGCGCCAAAAAAGTGGCAAGCACCCCCAGAAAGTGTAAGTCACTTTTTCGGTGCTGATGTGGCCGCCCCTGACGCCATTTGCACCTAATCATTCATGGGCGTGTTCGTACCAAATCAAATCTCTTGAACAACGGCTTCTCTATGGAAAAATCATATTATTAGATGATGTGTGCACTTGATTTTCATTTCAGTTCTCTACAAAAACATTACTATTGAACATGGATAGAGATAATTAAGAGTAGTCAGGTTAGGTGTCTACGAGGGTAAGTATTCGTAATTTTTCTCTCTTTCACCAATAGCCCGTAGCCTTGCATCGTGCAGTTCGTTTAAAGTTTACGTTTAAGTCTTGGAATATCATTCCAAACTTGGGATTCCAGGTATTCAAGATGCCTCATTTTGCTGATAAACGTTTATAAAAAAAAAGGAAAAAAAAAGCTCATTTTCATCTATAATTGTCATTTATATAATTCTTTGGTTCTTATCAGGACGTACAAGTCAGGATGGAATGGACTGAATTGAGGTCATCTGAAATACAACATCTGGACTCAAACTCAGCCTGAGCCTGAATTCAGCCAGCTGATTCAGTCCAAACTTAGCTGATTTATTAAAAAAAAGAAGAAGGAGCTTTGGGCCAAGTTTAGGCTGGAGCAAATTTTAAAGCTCGTGGGAAGTTAAGCTTACATAATACAATATTTTATCATACAAATATTTTTAATAAGAATTTAGCTAAGGCTTACTAAAAATTGGCCTGAAGTTTACGTTTGATCTAAAAGTTGAATCCAAACTCAGGCCAAAACCAAAATAAAACTAGCCTAGCTCGCTAAAACTTTAGGCCAAACAAATCAAATTTTGGGCCAAGCCTGGCCCCAAACTATAGACCTATTTCTTAGAGTTTCTAAAGACATGGATAAGAAGATCATTTACAGCTGATGCCCTAATTCACGAAGAAATACAATACATAACATATAAAAAACATAAGCTAAGTTATTTTTATTTTTATTTTATTTTTTACTTTTTCCCATGATTTGTAGTATTTGGAAGTCAATAACAAGGCAATGTTTAGGTTAGTTTTTGGTGAAGAAAGAGGAGGATCCCTATTAATCTAAGTTGGGAGCAAGAGAGATCGTACTCGATATTGTAAGAAACTAGACAGGCAAATTCATCAGCAAGAGAGATTGAGCTCAAAATTCATTGTAAAAAATTAGGATTTTCATTATTCTTTTATCAATAAGGATATTCTATTAAGAAACAAGCAACACCGACTCTCTCTCTCTCTAAACTATTCCAGAGGAGCTGGTTATGTTGATTAGGATACCACAAGAATCCAGCGCCTATTTTTGAATCGACTCATTAGAAACGGTTAAAGAAAATTTTGGACAGGTTTCTTATAATGAGTCGGTCTTACATGTCGATAAGTAGGGGCATAGCCCCTAACTATGGGTGTCTTAGTGAATGCAATATGCTCAAGTAAGGAGTAAGAAAAAGTGAGGAGTGAGAGAGAGTGAGCACAACTCCGGGATGTGAATCAGTGAGAGCAAGTGAGTGGAGCCGTGAGTGACACTACAATAATATCGCTAAATCCTCTAAAAACAGCTACTATAGATAGATATTACTTATACTAATGGTTTTTAAAACCATCACTTAAGTGCCGTCACTAGAAGGTTATAGCAATGGTTTAGTGATAGTTGGTACAAAAAATAAATATAGCATCTTACTACATCCTATACATATAGCAACGGTTAGTAAACCGCCGCTATAAGAACGGTTATAAAAATGCTACTACATCTTACACATATAGTGATGGTTAGGAAACCGTTGCAATAAATTACTTTTTATGGACAATAGCATCGGTTATGAAACCGTCACTAAAAGTCTTAGAACATGATAAAACAATCATGACCGTTGCTATTTCTTAGATATATAGCGACGGTTACAATCGTTGTTATATATTTGAAAAAATATTATTTTTTGATTAAATAATTAATTTTTTAAAATTTTGATTACAATTAAAAATCCATAATTAATAATAAAGCTCACAACACTATATTTGAAAGGTGTCAGCACCTAATTTTGGTCCAAGGACTAGAGTTTTCTTTCAATCGCCAGCACCGGTTCTTTAGAATGGTCCTTAGGTATCATCGAAAACCAAGGTGATTAGACAACCTCCCATTTTTAGGTCATTCATGTTCTTTCCTAATTTGGGCACTACAAACCCAAGATTTTTCCTAAGATCTTTATAGGACTCATTTTCTTCATCTTCCTATCCTTATTTCTCATCTCGTAATTTTCTGAATCATTGTCCTAAGTTTGGTTACATCTACCTCGAAAATTATGATTTTATCCATCATCAAATGTGGACAACGAAATCTCATTGTACAAGCTTCGGACGACCAATCGGATGTCACGGATGTGTCCGGAGCAGTTCAAAACCTTGAAATAGAGTATTCGATCATCAAAATTCATCATATCAAGCTTTAGTAAATCTTGGCCATCGATTTGAAATCTTTTAAAATTTGAGTAAAATACACATTGGATGATCAATCTGACACCGTAGATGGTTTGTGCATGCTTCAAAACCTTAGGGTACCGATCAGGACTTTCAAAGCCCATTTCAAAATCCCCCATCGCATCATATCAAATCATGATTGTCCAATTAAATACTTTAAAGTTTCAAATCAACAATCAGACGTCACCATGTTGATCAAGACCATCAATTTAGCTAAGGGAGTTGTTACAATCGAACCCAAAATATCTAAATTGATGAAATTCCAAGTTAGTCTACTGAACTACAATGTGTTGCGAAACACCGAGTCCACGCCATTACTTGACAAGTGGCACAATCTAATCCAATATTATAAAGTCAAATCCAAACCAAATCAAATAAATAAAATAAAATAATATCAATAAAAATAAAATCATACAAAACATAATAGATTCATATTCTTATTTTATTGATTTGATTCCATATGAAAACCACTCACTAACACCATTCTTTCTCTCTCTTCTCCCTATATGAAAAGGAAAAGGGGAAGATTCCCTTACCATGGATTCACACTATTCTCAATATCTTTCCATAATCTCTCTATATCTCACCTAGCACCTTCCTATTCTACTAAGGGTACCTAATCCCCCAATCGTCTCTATTCTCTCTCACCTTTCATATCTCTTACCTCTTTTGGATCTCTAACACTCTAAACCAACCCACAATGGAAGGTAGACATAAGTGGAAATGTCTACCCAGCTAGAGGGATGCTCTCTCTCAAACATATATTAATACTCCTCTCATGTATTCATCTAAGGTGGAAGAACGATCTCTCTCTCTCATGAACTACTTCTACTCTCTTCCCTTGATCTAAAGATACATAAGGAAACATTAAAGAGTGGGCTGCCCGCATTGAAAGAGAAGACATCCATGAGTGCAACATTAGGAAGGTACCATCCTTCCCCTTTCTTTGTTCATATTAATTATTTTGTATGTTCTTATTTTATCATTAATATAATGTTCGTAGAGAGACATGATGCACCACTCATATATATATATATATATATATATATATTGTTGTTCTTAACAAGATATGAAGCGCCATTTATTTTATTTATTTATCTATTTATTTTTATAGTCATTGTGAAATGAAGGCCCGAAACCCCTTTTTCAATCTGTAACCTTCTTACATATTTCTTGATTAAGAAAAAATCCTAAACCATTTACATATAACTTATTTAATTACACTAGCATAATCAAGGCAACCATGGCTTTTGATGCCTTAACGTGTCAATAACTCCATCACGACCAATGCCAAAAGGACCACAAGCATTTGGTTGAAACCGTAAGATGATTTAGGATGTATGCTTGTAATCATTCCAGCCACACAAGGGATAAGCAACGTGATGGTTCCACCAACTGTCCCACTTCAAAAAGCTTCATCCCATGACACACAACCTGTGGTTGAGTCAGTAATTCATCCAAATATTTAATCCAATATATTGAGTAGACCTACTGATGTTCCCCCCTAAACCTTCTACACCATGGTGAATATACCCGAACCATCCTCCTAAAGCACCAGTCTCCTCTCTAACCCCAACACCGGTACTGGTAACTTCAGCTGTGTCTATACTGATGCCAAGACCATTGCTGATTCCATCCATGGCAGCACCCACACAAATCCCATAATCACTACCAACCCCTATTTTATCTCAAGCAACAGGTACAACTTCAGCCTTAACACCTACCTTCATTCAACTTATTTCATAGGTGGCACCCATACAACTCCGTCTATCACCTAGCTTGACATTTGTCTCCACGACTTGGTGTGCAGAGTTTTCCAAGATCTTAGCAATCAGCTAGATGAGTTAACTCAAATCCAAATCCATCATGATAACGTTCAAAAGAGAATGGTGGCATCTAGTTTTTTGACTAAAATGCATATAGCCTATAATGAAGACGTCTCATGTTTGGCAGCTGGACATATATATGAATCATTTAAACTCTTTGTCATTACATAATCTTGCCATGCAACCTAAGATAGGCTATGCGATATTTGTGATTTGAAAACTAAAGTAATTGGGGCTTTGAATTTTTCTTTCTTGGGTATTTAAGTGTTGCAGTTTTGTCTCTTAGGCTTGCAAATATGCTACTAAAGGGTTTTAATTTTTATGGGTCTAAGAACATATGAAAAACCAAGCCCATGGGTGCTAAAATCCTAACTTATGTCATCTGATTTAGAATTAGCTTAAACTAGATCTGACCCAAACCAAGTTTGTTCGTGATTGACCCGAGCATTTCCATATATATTCCAAATTCAAATTTGGTTTAGATCAGAAATAGATCATGTGGCTGCCATTCAAAAAGCCAGAATTGAGACCCATTGGATTCAAGTTTAGTTAATTCAAATTGGTTTAGTGTGTCCCTTTTTAAAACTCACGACTAGATTAAGACTACAAAATGCATGCCAAATGATGTCAACTTTTAGATTGATCCCCAATACTTCCAAGCAGGTTTAAGACTTAAAATTCGAACTTGTCTAGCTTTTTTACTGATTCATGTGTTGGGTACTTGATTGATGACCAATCCGTGCAAGATGCTTTTTTCTTTCTTTCTTTCAAGGGAGATGCTTGACCTGTGCACTTGCACTTGTTAACCCATACCTCATAATAATTATGTTTGTTGAAACTAACTCTTGTGGTTTTATGGCTATGTGAGAAGAGATTTAAGGTACACACCATAAACCCTTTGTTTTATTTTATTTACATCATGCAACATGTTATGTAGATGACTAATTTGTTAGTTAGACTTAAATACCATGTTTTCTATACACATTTGCACTAGTTAGTTTGGATCAACAATGTTGTACAAGCATGACTTCTATTTTTAAAATATAGAACACAAATATACACACACCATATGTAGAATTCGACCCTAACATTAAATCAGTTTAAGTGGGTAACTGCATATGCGGATGGACTAGAGTGCCTAACACCTTTCCCAATCCATAACCGAACCACTTTCCCAGAAACCTCTAAAATGACCGGTTTAAAATGGAGTCTGATATTTAAAAAAAATATTTTTAAATCAAAATGTTTTATTTTTTGTTTGTATAGATGTTCACTCACATCTTTAAAAAGGCTGGTGACGATTCCAAACCATTATGGGTTAGGCTCATGATGAGTGGATCACTTTTCTAAGAGGTCCACCCATCGTGCGAAAATCGAAGCCCACCAAAGGCAAGTTAGAAATCTAAAATTTATAAAATTGTAACTTAGTTAAATTACAAAAGTATATCAAATATTACATGTAATTGTCTGAACTTAAAATCATTCAAAAGATATCCAAAAAAATTAAAAATATCAAAAGAAGACATTACAGCCCGCCACATAAGCCAACTTGATCTCTTTATATTGTGTTTTTACGTATAACACAAAAGACAATAAATAAAATTGTTATTTTTAGTTTTCATAATACATAAGGAAAATAAAACATAACAATTGTTATTTAAAACTAAAATATTTAAAAAAATGTCATTTTTACCAAAATTCGGAAGCATAACAATTGTAATATGAACCCCTGGGGATGAATAATGATCTCTATGTCACTTTATTTAATTCACCAGATAAAATATAATACAATAACACTCTAAATATTAATCATCGACATCACTGTCCACCCGACAGCTCCGTATCCATTACCACTCATCTTTATCATAGGTATATATACTGTCAAGCAATACATAACCCAAAAAATTCTAAAAATAACTATTATAGAGCCTCTAATAAAATGAACTGAGCAACTATATGCAATTTGAGGTTTCAAAGTACAACATTTACCTATTATAGTCGAGCTCATCCAATGACACATATAGATTGCATATTACAACTAGATCTCTAGATATCTCCTGCACATAACATTGTTTCCATTTAGAATAATTTTAAGGGAATGAAAATAAACATAGAGAATTAACTAACAAACATACCATTTTTTATGCTTCACATAACCAAGAAAACATAAAGGTGTAGATCATGAATGGATTGATATTCTATTACTATTTTAACCAAACAAACCATGTCACTTTATTTATTTCACCTGATATTCGAGTGAGTCCTATTGTGTAATATTCCTCTTGAAATTTAACATAACATTTTTTAAGAGAGAGAGTACACCATCTCGTTTTCAACAAGTGGTATCAGAGTGGGTTTGATTCTGCACAACAGAAGTGTGGTGGGCCTATAACTCATAGAGTGGGTTTAACTATTTATCACAGTTTAGTTTGGTACGAGTCTAGTGTGACACCAACTTGCTTTGAGTTTTTGTAAGCCTGGTATGAGATTGTCTATTGTGAGTAGTAAGATACAGTGAAGCCAATCAATCAAGGACTGAGCTTCTTGGTGATAAGAATTGACGTGTGATTACACCAATCATGATGACAGATCTTGCAAACATAACCGAAGGACTTGAGAAATTGAGCAATCATAACTACGTATTTTGGCGTTCATGTATGAAGTAGTATCTAAAAGGTTAGGATCTTTGGGAAGTTGTTAGTGGTAGTGATACTAATCCACCGTCAAGTAAAAGTGGAGAGGCACTACGCAAGTGAAACATATTCTGGAAGCTGACATGCCCAAATTGGCTTGGGATACATTGAGAAAACTTTTTGCCAAGACAAATGATGTTCGCCTTCAGTTTTTGGAAAACGAGCTAGCGACAGTTACGCAAGGGGCGATGACGATTGACCAATACTTTATGAAAGTAAACACTCTCTACAATGAAATCTCCCAACTAGATCCAGAATCAAAGATTAGCGAGAGTAAGATGAGGCACACTATAACTCGAGGGCTAAAACCCGAATACGATGGGTTTATGATGGCAACTAGAGGATGACCAACCCAACCATCTCTCACAGAGTTAGAAATTTTTTTGGCGAATTAGGAAACCCTAGTTAGACAAATAGATGGGGTATCTGTAAAAGATGAAGAAGAAGCACTCTTCACCTGAAAAAGCAAAGCAATCACAAAGACAAAGAAAGCAATGGCCGTAGAGTCTAAGCAGCGTAAAGAAAGTACTCAGCTAGGGGGAGTCAAGAAAAGTATAAGCAGTGATGATCTATGACAAATAAGCTTTAGGAAGAGCATTGAGTGCTATAATTATTGTAAGAAAGGTCACTTTACTCGTTATTGCTTACTTTGAAAGAAAGAGACATGTGAAGGAAACTCAACAACCATGACAAGTCTCCAAAGTTAAAACAGGGAAGATTGGGAAGATCAAGCATTCTTAGAAATAGTCAAGGAGACTAAAATTCCAACTTTAGATGCAATAGATTCTATAATGTTGGGGAGTCATGAGTTAGCACTTGGGGTTGCTATCGAATAATGTGAAGAGACAACACATACAGTCTCTTGTCCCAAAGACATCAACTATGATAGATATTAGATTGTTGACTCAGGATGTTCATACTATAGGACAAGAGATAAATCAAAGTTTCTGAGTTTGATTGAGTACAAAAGCTGCAAAGTCGTTGTGACAACAAATAATGCTCAGCTCCTAATCACTCACATAGGAGAAGTTACCTGCATTCACATAGGTGTTTCACGTGTCATGTATAAGAAAAAACTTACTATCTGTCTCACAATTAACATCATCGAGCAATTTTGTCGTATTTGGCCTAAATGATGTTAATGTCTATCGAAGTTTGAAGTTACATGATAAGCCAATTATCATGAGACATAGATTAGACTCGGTCTATGTCATGTCGGTTGAATCAGCCTATGTTAAGAAGACCTGTCAAAGTGAAATAGTAGATCTATGGCATGCTCAGCTAGGGCATGTAGGATTCAATAAGCTAAGGATAATTATGAGTCAATCGATACTCAAGGGTCTTCCTTATTTAGAAGTTTGAATGGATATAGTTTGCACTGGGTGCTAGTATGGGAAAGCTCACCAACTACCATACATAAAATCAAAGTTTTGAGTTAAGAAACCCTTAGAGCTTGTCCATTTAGATATGTTTGGACTAGTGAAGTAAGCTTCAGTTGGTGGAATGAAGTACATGGTGGTCTTCTTTAATGACTTTTCAAGGTAAGTCTGGGTTTACTTCTTTAAAGAAAAGTCTAAAGTCTTTTCAAAGTTTAAGGAATTTAAAGAGAAAGTTGAAAGAGAAGTCAATCACAAGATTTGTTGCCTTCACATGGATAACGGGGGAGAATTTATGTCAAAAGAATTCTCAAAATATCTAAAGAACATGAAATTTGACAGCAGTTAACTTGTCTAAAAACTCCACAACAAAATGGGGTGGTAGAAAGAAAGAATTGACATCTTATAAAGGTTTGTTGAAGCATGTTGCATGCCAAGAATATGCTAAGTTAATTCTAGGAAGAATGTATGAAAACAATTGCCTACATTATTAATCACCTTTTGCAACCGAAATTAGAATTTGTCTCTCCATTCGAGAAGCTTTGGAAGATCAAGTCTATAGTAAAACATTTTTTAGTTTTTGGATGTGTTTGCTGTGTTTGCATCAAACCAATTATACAATAAGTTTGACAATAAAGCATTATGGTGTATATTCTTGGGATACAATAGTGAACGAAAAGGCTGGAGGTGTTGTGGTCCCACTACTAATTGATGTTACACCTCTCAAAATGTTGTATTCGATGAAGCATCATCGTGGTGGTCACCATAAGCTAACATTACTAAGATCCAAGGACTTAGAGGATGACCTTCAATTAAAATTGAAGATTGAGGAGACTAAAAAGAAAAATGGTGACCAAGTAAGTAAACCAAAAGATCCAGATCAACATAGTCCACCACCTTCACCAAGAAATCACACTCGCCCTTTGAGAGATGGTATTCGTCAGCCAAGAACACTTGAAGAGGCTAGGCTAAGTCAACTAGAAATTGATGAAGGCTAAATGGTACATCATTCTAGCTGAGTGAGAAAGCCAAATACAAAGTATATTGATGCTACTCTAGCCGAGACTGATGATATTCAAGAGCCAGTTTCATATGAAGAAGCATACAAAAGTGAAGAATGACAAAAAACCATGGAAGAAGAAATTATGGCTCTAAAAAAAAATTAAACATGGGATTTGGTACCAAAGCCTAAGGACATCAAA
This sequence comes from Platanus orientalis, assembly GCA_025762735.1. Taxonomy (NCBI): domain Eukaryota; kingdom Viridiplantae; phylum Streptophyta; class Magnoliopsida; order Proteales; family Platanaceae; genus Platanus; species Platanus orientalis. The sequence continues at coordinate 11,490 of JAOXJP010072211.1, forward strand.
CCCATATCATGCCGCTGGGTTTATAAAGTGAAGACTTGACTAAATGGATCTATAGAAAGATATAAGGCTCTCTTTGTTTCTTAAGGATTCTCTCAACAATATATGATTGATTATGATGAGACCCTCAGTTCTGTAACCAAAATCACAACAGCTCGAGTACTTTTAGCGTGACTGGTAGTAAGTCTTGGAAACTATGACAAATAAATGTTAAAAATGCATTCCTTTGTAGGGAGGTTAATCAAAACATTTATATGGAATAGCCAAAAGGGTTCGAGAGTAAGGATTAACCGAGTTATGTGTATAAATTGAAAAAAAAACTCTTTATGAATTGAAGTAAGCACCAAGGGCTTGGTATAAGAAGATTGCCGAGTTCCTACTACAGAATGAATACTCAGCCACCCGTGCAGACTCTAGCTTATTTGTAAAAGATAGAGATGGTCGACTATCGATTATGCTATCTATGTTGATTACTTAAGCATCACAAGGGATGATGTTGAAGAGATAAGTTTCACAAAGAAAAAATCTGCTGGTATGATTTCAGATGAAAGAGCTCGGGGAACTCAAACATTTTTTAGGACTTGAAATTAATCAAGTTGAGGAAGGTCTCTTCTTATACTAGCAAAAATACATAAGAGACCTCTTACAAAAATTCGATATGGTCGATTACAAGCCAATATCAACATCGATGGAGACCAACATAATGCTAAGAGCTGATGAAGGTGATGCTTTAAAGGATACTGCAATGTATAGGAAAATTGTCGAGAGTCTAATTTATCTAACCCTAATCCGACTAAACATCTCACATGTAGTTGGAGTGGTTAGTAGGTTCATACAAGAACCAAGAAAACCACATCTAGAAGTTGTTCATAAAATACTAAGGTACATTAAAGGTACAATTAACTTTAAACTGCTATATAGGAAGGCTAAATGCAAGTTGACTAAATATTGTAACGCTAACTTCGCTAGAGATCCAACCACTCGCTGATCAATCACTGAATACTTTTTCAACCTTGGCCACGTAGCAGTCTCTTGGTGTAGTAAGAGACAACCAACAGTCTCCCTATCGACCACCGAAGCAGAATACAAATTTGCAACAATGATCACTCAAGAATTCACCTGGCTAACACTCTTATTAGAAAACTTGCATCGACAAGTAAACAAACCAATGTCAATATATTGTGACAATCTATCAGCTATAAAATTAGCTGAGAATCCCATCTTCCATGCCAAGACAAAACATATTGAAGTACACTATCAAAAAGGTCCTACAGGAAAATATCACACTGACACTAGTCAAAACTAAAGACCAAGTTGCTGATGTATTTACAAAGGGACTCAGTTATTCAACATTTACCAAACATCAAGAAACACTTGGCATGATTAGAAGATCATCTTTAAAAGAGATTCATTGTTGAGGGGGAGTGTTAAGAAACAAGCAACACCGACTTTGTCTCTAGACTATTCTAAAGAAGCTGGTTATGTTGATTGGGATACTAGAAGAGTCCAACACCTATTTGAATTGACTCATTAGAGACGGTTAAAGAAAATTCTAGACAGGTTTTACCGACTCATCGGTCTTACATGTCTATAAATAGGGGCATAACCCCTCACTATGGGTGTGCCTTAGTGAGTGCAGTATGCTTAAGTAAGAAGTAAGAAAAAGTGAGTGAGAGAGAGTGAGCACAACTCTCGAATGTATGAATCAGTCAGAGCAATTGAATGTAGTTGTGAGAGTCCTAGTGAGTCCTATCGTGTAATATTCCTCTTGAAATTTAATAAAACAATTTTTTAAGAGAGAGAGAGTACACCATCTTTTTATCAACATATTCAAAACCTATAATTCTAAAATGGGAAGAAATTAGAGCATAAATATCAATAAATGTGAGATAAGGGATCCATAGTGAGTGAGGAAGAGAAGAATAAGAGATGTGAGCTAGGGTTAAGAAGGACTACAAAGAAAAAAAGTATAAGGTTTAGATAAGACTGTTTATTGGGCTAGGCTGGCTTGAAGAATCGGTGGGCTGGGCTGAGTTTGGGCTTAAATATTAGGTCCTAATTAATTTTCGGGCTAGGCTTTATCACAATATATTTTAGTTCAAAGTTTGACCCGGCTCGACTCAAAACATGCCAACCTTATTTATATTCAATATCTACCTAATGCAGTTTAAATTTGGATCGGTTCTAGTTCAGGAAACCAATGTTACCTTCAATACTCAATCCATATGAACTTGACCCAACATGACCCATCACCACCTCTAAATGCAGTCCACAGTAAGGACCCATATCTATAGCATATTTTCCAAATAAAGGCAAAGACACACTAATTTAGAAGATCCAAATAAAGGCACAAGAATCTTATTTTTATATATCTGTAGATATCCGAATTTGTAATATTTGATTAAATAGAAGAATACAAATATAGATATATCAGTATCCATTTCGAATTTTCCTTATTTACAGATGTAGCCAATAAAAGTGGAAGGAAGGATCTTGCTGTAGTGTAGTTGAAGCCGGGGTCTCCCTAGCTAAGGTTTCTTCATATTCGATAGAAAGGTTTTAAATAAATAAGATTCATGGTATCCTTAATATAAATTCTCAAGAATTTGAACCTAACAAATCAACAACGCCCAAGGTGATGCCTCTATCCTCTTCAAGTTTACTTACTACGTACGGTATTAGAGTGATTATGACCGTTGGCACTGGTACCCTTGCCGACATGAAAACATGACAATTGGCACCAGTACTCTTCATAACTTGGCTTTTTAAAATTTGTTTGAAATGTTTTTAGGTGGCATGTTCAAATCCTCCAATTCACATGAGGTGGGATTACTCTATTCGTGTCAGTGAGTGTAATTACTAAAACACCATAGTTTTTAATCCTAGCAAAATTTCAGTTTTGGTTAAGGGTGTTCAACAAAATTATAACTATATAGCCTAGATTTATTTTGGGTTTCACCTAAATTATTATTGAATAAAAATCAAAATATTCATGTCCATTTCTATTGTATTGTATCTACTATGTATGCATTGCATATATAAGTCAAATATATATATATATATATATATTTCGACAAAGACCAAAATTTCAGTTTATTTCATTTCAAACTAGGAGTTTAAAATTATCGAATTGCTTTTCAAAGATGTATTTGTGAAAGAGAAATACTAGCTGCATGATTCAATTTATGATGGCTACACACACTAAATGACATTACGACATGAGTGTTTAAAAGACATGATGTTTTGCTACCAAAAATGGGGTGACCAATATGTTATTAGGAAATAAAAGACAGGATTCAGGTAACACTTTATTTGATTAGTTTGAGATTAAATAGATAAGATTAGATTTTATTAGACTAACTTTGTTTTGATTTGGCTTCTAGCGTTATCTTCCATAGGTTTATTAATACCTCTTATTAGAGGCATTAATAGCACGTTGAATCAATCATGAAAATCATTTTTTCCAAAATTCCTGATATGTGACATGTATCACAGACTCACATGTGATATGGTGGCCAATACCTTAGTCTGGGAGCTTGCAACATGACTCTCTGGAGAGAGAGAGAGAGAGAGAGACAATTAATATGGTGTGAAGGTATCATGATTGGTAGTATGTGGTGGGTTTTGCTGGGTTCAGTCGATCGTGCTAGGCTAATATACACTATATTTATAATATGTGCCCAATCCTTCCATTACAAGTGGGCGTGCCGGAGTGGTTATCGGGCATGACTAGAAATCATGTGGGCTTTGCCCGCGCAGGTTCGAATCCTGCCG
>JAOXJP010072222.1:0-45024 GCA_025762735.1 Platanus orientalis
GAGATACAATGACAATACTAGTTAGGAGTGATAATACAATGATGTATCAAATTATCAATAGTTGGAACGCGATCCAAGGAGTTACAGAACTACATTTATGAGATCTAGTAAGTGATAATTTCACATCTTTGAGTAAGAATCTAATTCAAAATATCATCCATGAGCAATGTTCAAAATTTCAATTTCGATGGATATTTGCTCCTGGGAGTTCTTCAAATCTTGGGGAAATTTCGCTATAATGTTATGAACTAATGGAAAATCTGTGGAAATTAGGAAAATATTGGTAAGTGAAAACTATTCAATGGAGCTTTAAAGAATGTTAAAATAAGCTTGATTACTCCTTCGCGACTGAAAAACTACAAATAACATCAATTTATAGAGATGAATAAAGGATTAACATAGGTGTTGTCATGCTGACGAGATTCATTGCCATCCAATTAAGGTTTTTTATTATTATTTATTGTTAGACATCCAAGAGTCATACAATTCAAGTACATGACATAGTAAAACTTGGACCTCAAATTGAGTTCAAATTTGCTCAAATTTGTTTGGTTAGATCTGTATTGTTCTTTTGGATAAAAAACGACTGATTTACCCCAGCAACCTCTTAAAGAATCACAGCATCCAAAATTGTCGAATTTGGGCATTTTTTCCGAAATCCCAAGAAATTCCAAAACTCCCTTAAAAAATGCTTTAAATACCTTTGATTTATAGCTTAAATTCATCTAAAATCATCTGATGCAGCATGCAAGTGAAACAGGTACAATAACAGATCTAGGACAATTACATAACGCAATAAACAAGCATAAACAGGATTCCTATTCTCTAATCAAGCACAAATCAAAATCAGTAAGGAAATTAAGTAATAGAGCAGATCAAAAACATCAAGAATAACCAATCAAAGGTTGAGAAAATCAGGTCCAATGCATATATATGTTTATTTACTCTGTTGCGGACTAAAGAATAATCGAAACAATTGATAAAATTTAGACCTAACAGGCACAAAGTTGGAAGCTTATTAAAATGACCAATAAGATCTAGAGGTGAGTGTATGTCTGATAAACCTGGACAACCAGCAAGCTGAGTACTGGGTTTATTGGGTCAAACAGAATTAATCCAAGGGCTTTGGATAGTTCAAATAGAAACAGTTTAGGGATTCAATGAGGTTCAGATTTAAGGGTGTACGTGTTGTCCAGAACAGGTTAAAGACTTGAGCAGTAGGGAATCAGGTATCCTTTTCAGTAACAGGTGCGGTAATATTCAGCATAGGTATGGTAATGTGAAAGTATTGTTATGCACAATCTACTATGACAATAAACAGCAGATTTAATGAGGTTTCCTGGTGGTCTAGAAGTATCAGACTAACTACATAACAGGGCAGAACCCAGGGCATTCCATAGCATCACCTCACAGTTTGAATGTTACTTACAGGAATCTTCAGCTCGATCTAATATCCAGTATGCCTCAATTCAAGAGTGATTAAAAAGGGAAGCTGCAGGGACTGGTGTTCTAGTAATCCACAAAAGGCTCTCATAAGAGAACTGGATGCCAGAAGAGTGATATACTAATATGGATCATACTGGCCAAATCCCGTAGTGTCAGGCTCCTGAGGATGTGTCTTCACCAAGGGTTAATCCAGAAACAATAAGGGTCTATTATGAGACAGTCATAGGTGTTATTCCAGTGAAATCTTCTTTTGCATAAGCTCCCAGCAGTAGGGTTCTGAAGTGCTTACAAGTCTTGATGATGTAGCAATGACAAAGAGTCTCTGACTTGAAGAGCCTCTGGTATCAGCAACCTCTCGTGCTGATGAAGTACAGGATCCAGATTCTAGTTCAGAACTTGAAATAATCAAAGAGTTTCCAGGAGCAGTAATTTAGGTGTCAAAGATGGTAGGATTTTCAAGAAATAATTTGGAGAACTTGATGGGATGGGCTGCATATAATGGAATGTGATGGTGATGGTTAGATGCTGGAAATCAAAAGAGAATGGAGGGGGTATGGACTAACCGATAGGTTATTGAGGTGGAGAAATAGGGTTTTGGGGTATAAATTTAAAAGGGTTGTGATATTGAAGTTTATGGTGGTTATGGAGGAGATGTTGGAATTTGTAGAGAATATGGGTTAGGGTTGTGATGAAATTTTGAAAAGGAAGAGAATGGAGTTTCAATTTGCAGGGTTTTGGCAGCACGTATTCAAGAGAAAAGAGAGAAGAAGAGAAGAAGGTGATATCGTACCTAGGAGAAGTCCCTACTCCAATCAACCCCCAGCACACGAACTTGCAAGAGGAACTCATAGTCGTTGAGAGAAGCAACGCTGGAATTCTTTTTATTCCATGTCAAAAAATCTCAATTACAATGGGGGTAATACCCCTTTATAGACCAAAACCTAAAGAAAATAGGAAGACAACTTTCCTAAAACTAAACACCCAAATCGTTGCTGTTGGAAATATGTGTTCTGACAAAGCCATTCATCACATGTATTTGTTTCTATATATTGATAATTATTTGATTTCATGAGATGAGATAGGTGGTTCTCAGGTGACATAGTAGGATGTCAAACACATTGGAATGTGTGGAGAGATCTGATAATCCAATTTTTGTAGACTTGAAAATTTACAGTTATGGGTGATATTGAACACATCACTTATAGAGCTGCTACATGTAGAGCTGCCATATAATGGAGTGATGTAATTTCAGTCATTGGAGTGAGACTCTAAGCTTGCATGTGAGTGCATTATATAAATGCATTAAAGGGATCTATTATGAACGCACTTGGTAAAACATCACTGTCAAGATAAGTGTTCATATTTATAGACTCGTCCTTAGACCAAAGGGGTTTGTATTTCTTTAAGTTATTATATTAGTTATTTTGATCTACCAACCAATGATACCTAATTGGAAAATACTTGAGACGATGCAAGGACCTAACAAGGAATCCACTGCCCTTAAGTGGAAGAATATTCAGTTTAGGAAATATATGATTTAATTGAACATAAAAATCTGGCCAATGGTTTTTGATAAAGTGTTTGTCAAATGTTTTCAAAATATATATTATAATATATATATTTAATTTTGAAAATGATTTTATCAAATAAATGTTTTTTAAATATCTAATTGATTCATTAAGTTCCTAATGATAATGTTCTAATTACCATAGGGGTTAGACAGTGATTATTTTGTCATCGTGAAGGTCATTAAAGAATATTGTGAAGTGGAATGGCATATTTGTGAAATATCTGTAAAGAAGGTCGTCATTGTTATTTTTTTATCTTTGGGAGTTCTATTGCAATATGTAACAGGGATATTACAATTAGTGGTGTGTCGGTTTATAATTAATAAAAGATAGAGTGTTCTTAATGCAATTTGACTTAATTAAAGATATCAGGCCCTATAGCTTAAGGATAAGAATCCCACACCCCCTAGGGTTACTTTGACTTCTCAAATACTTTATAAATAGAGGTACCCACATTCAAATATGAACTTGTAAGTTTTTTGGAAGTGGGAGAAGTGTAGAGAATTCTAGAGCAGGTGTGGATGCTTGGGAAATTGGGTCGGATCATCGTCTTGTGTCCGGTTAATTGATTGAGGTAATTCTAAACTTCCTTTATGATTTGATCTTAGAGATTCATATAGTGATCATGGGAAAACGTATTTTGATATGTGATTTGATCAATGAACTTTACTAGTTTTTATGTTCAAGAACGGTAATCTTCTAACAGTTGGCTTCTCTTCCTTTTAAATAACCACTCAAGTGAATAAAAGCATGTGCTGAAAAAAAACACGTAAAACAATAATAAAATCCCCATCATGTCCTTAAACTTTAAAACATGAACTAAAGGGTCTAAAACAACAAATAAAATAATAAAAAAATGTACTAATAAAACTCCCACCAACATGACACGACCTCGACAAAAAAATCCAAGTGGACCTTGCATGGCCGATGTGAGTGGGCCCCACACAACTATGCTTCTTGAACCAAAGGGTCATGGGACCCCTTCGACGACAATGATAGTAAACCTTGGGACTACCACGTGGCATAATGTCTCCATCATCATCTTATACTAGGAACTGTAGTCTACTTACATTGTACTAACACTTGGTCGTACGGATTGCTGATATCAGTAGTAGGGCTTGTTGACATCAGAAGGTCTCCGTCCTGTTGTTGTTTATTCTGGTGTTCTTAGATCTGGCTTTGATACCAAGTTGTTGATAAGAAGAAGAAGAAGAGAAAATGGAGAAATCATATGAGAGTATTCTCCCATCTTTAGTCCATTCTTTGTGAGGTGTGATCGTGGTTGCTTGTGAGAAGAGAATTTAAAGATTGTCCTATGAATGATGAATCTTTTCTTGAGGGATTGGGTTACTTGTGTCAGGTCGAATCCTGACTCGTTTCAGGTGAGGGGTGGCACTTGGGTTGTTCCTTTGATGAGAAAAGTTAAGGTTAATTTTGATGGTGCTTCATTTGGCAATCCAAGCCCGGCTACGTATGGGTGCATTATGAGAGATTCTTATGGATGCGTCATTGGCATCAAAGGAGGGCCTTTGGGAATTGGAGATGCAATTTTTGCGGAGGTGGTTGGGCTTCTTGAAAGTCTTTGTATGATTAAATTGAAGAGCATTTATGAGTGCGTGGTAGAAGGGGATTCCAAAACTGTAATCTCATGAGGGAATGGAAAGAGTGGTGGTTCGTGGAGGGTTAATCATTTTATTTGTGAGATTAGGGATGTCATGAGGAGTTTTAAGGTGGAAGTGAGGCACATTCCAGGGGACCAAAATGACCTTGCGGACAGGCTTGCTAAATGGAGTGTCTCTTAGATGTCAGTGTTCTTTTGCCTGAATTCTGGTGTTTTTGTTTTCTAGTTGTCTTTGTCTTTGTTGTGGTTAGGTTTATGCTAGCTTTGTTTTGGTTGTGTTTTGCTCTTTGCTAGTTTTTGCTAGCATTGTTGGCTTGTTTTTTGTTCCTTTCTTGTGCTTCTTTCTAATAAATGATCTTTATTCGTCAAAAAAATAAATATGTATGGTATCAAACCACACCAAAGAAGTACAAAAACAAGGGTACAAAGAAACGCCCTTCCCACATTTATTTATTTTCTAAGAGTACGTTACAAAGATATGTATACTCTAACATCCATGGTCCCTTGATACCTCATGGTAGGTCAAGTATGTTACCTAGAATGATAAACAATTTATGAAAAAGAGAAAAAAACAAAGAAATATATATTCACCAGGCCAGTGAATAAAGAAAGAAGCAAAAAATACAAAGAACCCAACTACACTCCCCACATGGAGAGCCACTCAGACTCATCAAAATCCTTAAGGCAGCATTAATGGTGAGTCATGGGGTGGTACCCAGGCTCTACCAAACTTGGTTTTTCTGACTGCCCACTATTTTCCAAAAAATCTTGATATAAATGGTTTTCTCCATTCATTCATGATATTAATTCATTTGGTGATTTGACTGTTAGATTGGAGAAGAGCTTGGAGATATATACGATTATGTGGCTCCTTGTTTCCCTCCAAGGTTTGTTCTCAAAGCTCTTCATTAATTTATATTTTTAACAGATTACTTGTATGGTTTTATAGCCAGCTTATAATCTCTCTTATATTTTTGAATGGAACCAGCTTATAATATTTTTGATGTGCAGTATGGGTTCACCATTTGAATTATCATCTTATCTTGAGATTTTTTTTTTTTTTGCTTTTTTATAATCTCTTTATATGTGTGCATTATAAGCTAGTCTATTTTGTTAATCACCATTTGTGTTTTAAGTAATGTGTTTGACCCATGTATAAATGGTTACCATTGGTGGAACTTTTGTTCCTAAGAAGGTTTCTGTAGCCAGTAGTGATGAATGTGTTTGTTTCTCCATGAGTGCATATTCAGTTTGCTTTCCTCTTCCTGTTTCTCTTCATTATTGATTTAGTGAATATCCTTCCTTTCAAAAAAAAGTTTGCTTTCCCTCTTGTTTTCTCTCTTCATGTTTATGGCTCTGATGTATTATCTGCTGGTTCTTCTAACTGATTTCTTGTTCAAAGGCTTGCAAATTATTTTCATGTTTTAGTGTTTATTTATTTATTTTATTGCTATATTTTCATTTAGAGAATTTGAACTGGGTTTAGTTGTGTCAGATGTGCTTGAGGAATGTAGGAGAAATCTTCTGTGTCTAGAATCACTGAAATCTCTAGGCTTAATACATCGATACTTAGAATAAACTTCTACCAATTCACCTATGAAAGTAGCAGTCAAGAGTATCATAGATGGAAATGGACTATGTCGTTGTTCTCTAGGTAAAAAATATGTGTAATGAGGCTGGATATGACCCTTGGGCAGGTAGGGATGTATGGGTTCTCTTTGGGGAAAGCAACTTGTTTTTTCTCTCCAGCTTTTCTGTAACGATAATTTTTCAGTTACTGCATAGATACAAAGATGCTGAAGCTCATCCACAATGGGCTGCGAGATGGTGATCCTGTGGGCCACAATAAACACTGAAGTATATGAAAAGAAGCTAGAATAGGGACCTAGGATGGATCACTATGCACAGTTAACACCATTAATTAGTAATTAAAAGTCTTTTTCTAGTTGAGGAATTTACTTATCGGGAAGATTCACTAATTATATTCTCTCTGGAGAAGAGGTTGTCTCTGAAAAGTTTATTGATATTCTTTTCGAGATTGATTATCCTAGAATCTTCTACATTATCATCTCCACTGGGAAAGGAACTTGACTCTAATAAGTTTGATGATTTTTGGAATGAGCCCTGGTACACTTCACACACACACACACACACCCACACCCACACCCACACCCACACACACAGACAGAGCGAGACTAGAATCTGCTATTTATCTACCTTCTGGAGAAGAGATTGGATTTGACAAGTTTGTTGATGCTCTTTTCGAATTCGATTAGCCTAGAATCTAGTACATTGTCCTCTCCACTGGGAAGGAACTTGACTCTAATAAGTTTGATGATCTTTGAATGGGCCTTTCATCAATTCAAACTGATATTTGGGTGAGAAATTAGACTTCACTCTGTAGGAATACAATGTATTGCATATAAGGGTATTTTACTCATTTGGATGTAGTAGGGTATACATGTAAATATGTATATCTTGTCATATATTTCTGTACCTCTCTCAATATATAAATAAAGTGTGTATGTGAGAGAATTAACTCACCATACACATTTCTCTACAATGCGTTTTTCCCTTTTTTCTTCCTCTTCTTCATCATCATCAAACCTTAGAAGACACTACTCTACCAAATACTGAATTCTACTTGGTATCAGAGTGCAGGAAGACAAATGAGCACCTGAGCAAGTGACAAGTCACTCAAAAGACTTGCTGACATCAGCAGATCGTATACTAACATTAACAATCCATACAGTCTGTACGACCATCCATAAACAGTGAATACACCTATTGAATTGTGTAATCTCTGTTAATATTTTTGTTACAAAATGGAGTGCATTTGAAGCTGCTTGATTTTTTATGTATTTTTTTCTTCTATTTTTCAATTGAAAATCCAGATTTTGTTAAAATTCTAGATCTACATGGTTTGAGAGGTTTTTGATCTGTAAGATCTACATGGATTGGGTTATATTTTGGTCATGGAGCTTCTGATACAATTCTCACCAAGATTGGTGGAGTATTGAAGCTCCAACAATGTTTTCTTCCTTCCAAAGTTCATGCCCAGGCCTGTAACTCGTTTTTTCGTGCTAAGATCACTGTTTAGTATAGATCTAATCATTATTCTGTCTCATTGGACCGATTGATCTCCTTGTGGCTCTTTGGGACTTCAATGCGGCTTTGTTTGGTGCTTGGGGCTATGTTCAAGACATTATAGTCCATTCTTGGTAATCGTGTGCTACAGAACAGCTTGTGACGGTAGTCTATTGCTTATCTGATATCCTTTTCTGCGATGTGGTGGCTTTAGTGATTGATAGTTACTGGTTGAAGGTTGGTTCAGACTCTCTTGGTAGATGTGATTTGGGGCCTGATTCCGCCTATTTTGTATGGTGTGGGGGTGGTGAGACCCTGAGTGATTGATAGTTACAGCAGTCTTATAGTTCTGTGCTTCAGTATTTGAGTTTTGACTGCTTCTGATTGTTGTGAATGCTTGAAATAGTGAAGTGTTCTTGACTGTAGAGTGTATGGGACTGTATTTTTTGGTTGAATTCAGTTGAGTTTCTTGAACTGAAGTGGCGTATTGTGGTTGTGTAAAAGAACTGGATGTGTATCCTTGTGATTGCATCTTGGAGCCTGGAAAGGATTTGTTGTTGCTGTTTGACATTTGACATTGCTTGGGGTTTATCTTGTGGTTTGTTTGGGTTACTTGAACCATGGTTTTGACTTTTGAAGAACTATAGGGCTATTTAGCCCTGTGACATGTGATGTTTGTTCGATTGTAGCATTGGTGTGCTGAATTTGTTTAAGTGAGCTATAGCTTCAAAGAACTTAATTGTGTTGTGATTTCAATATCTGACTGTGGTAGTGCCTCGTCATTCCAAGTGGTATTTCTCTTGAGCTTATCGTAAACATGTCAGACTTCAGTCCTCAATGTTTCACTCAGGAAGAAATGACATCTCTACAAAGACTTTTGGCACAGTTATAGCATGTTAACCTCCCTCCACTTGTTCTAGTACTTCAGTCTTGTCTCATAGTTACTTATTCAGTCATCCTTGGATCATTAATTTAGGGGCGTCTCACTATATGATTGGTATGCATAATCTTTTTTCTTCATATAGTGTTTGTTCTGTCTAAAACAAGGGGCCCATTTTCAATGGCTCATTGTCTTCTGTAGCTGGCACTAGATGTATTCCTCAATTTCCTCTTACCTCTTCCTTGTCTATATCCTTTGTATTCCATATTTCCCAAATTTTTTAAAATTGAACCTAGTACATGTTAGCCATATTATGAAAAATTTGAATTGTAGTGTTACTTTCTTTTCATCTTATCGTGTTTTCTAGGGCTTGGAGACAGGGAAGATGATTGGTAGAGGCCATGAAGATCAAGGGTTGTATCTTATGGATGGATGTTCCCACGTTTCATTTCTAGTTCAGCAAACACCAGCTCATCTAGTACCTTTCTCTTCCTCTTCCCAGAGAGATCAACTAGTCAATGGCATTATTGTCTTGGGCATATCTTGTTTACTTTATTTAAGAAACTATTTCCTATGTTGTGTGTCTCCATCTTTGATTTTCATTGCGAAATTTGTGAGCTTGCTAAGCATTGTCGAACTTCTTATCTCTCTTAGACGAGTCGAAATACTACTTTGTTTTCTTTTGTTCACTTCGATGTGTGGAGACCAGTCTCAATAGTCTCCATGTTTGGCTTTCGTTACTTTGTGACTTTTGTGGATGATTATTCCAAGGTTACTGGGGTGTATTTGTTGAAATCCAAGCATGAAGTTCTTTTAGTTGTTCAGTTGTTTTATAAATTGGTTGAAACACAGATTGATTTGAAAGTTAAGGTATTTTATTCTGATAATAGTGGTACCTCTCTATTGCTTTCACTTATTATCTCTCTTGGCATGTTATCTTTCATTAAACTATGTGTCCTAGTACTTCTTAACAAAATGGTGTTGCTGAGAGAAAAAATTATCTCTTAGAAATCATCCGTGCCTTGCTTTTCACCCGGAATGTTCCCCGCATATTTTGCATTGATGTCATTTAGACCGCTGCATACTTGATGAATCGTATGCCCTCCCGGATCCTTGGTTTCAAATGTCCTCTTAAGCTTCTTTCTTGTTCATCACTTGGGTCTTTTCGCCCTCCTAAAGTGTTCTATTGTATTTGTTATGTGCATGTTCCTAAGTATAATAAATCCAAATTAGATCCCAAAGCTCTTAAATGCATCTTTTTTGGTTATGTCCCAAGCCAAAAGGGATATAAGTGTTATCATCTCTTGACCTGTAAATGGATTGTTACCATGGATGTTACTTTTCTTGAGTTTGTTCCCTTTATCTCTTTTGTACAACATCATCTTAAGGGGGTGAAGATGAGACTGCTTTTCCAGTTCCCTCCTATTTTTGATTGTGATGATGGGAGTAAGTTTATTCAAAGTCGTAGCCAAGCGGAGGGGGAGCCAAGGGCTGTTCATGAGGAGGACTTTTCTACAGTGTATTTGCCGAAGAAGAAAGCTTCTGCCCAAGATTCTCATGTGCTTCACCAAGACATCTCTACCTCTCTAGGTGATAGTCCTAATAGTCTTGCTAACTCTCATGATGACTCACATCTTTCTAGTTCTCTTAGGAAGGGCACTCAGTTATGTACCCAACACCTCGTTGCTAACCATCTATGTTATGATTCCTTGTCTTCCTCCTTTAATGCTTTTTATACTTCCTCGTCTACTGGTTCTATTGCATGTAGTGTCTTAGGATATTTTTCAGCCATAGTGGAGAGAGGCTATGGAAGACGAAATGAAGGCTCTTGTATAAAATAACATGTGGGATGTAGTTGATTTGCCTAAAGGGAAAGAACTTGTGGGGATCGGGGTGTAAATGATTTCCTGTAAAGCTACGTTCTGATGGAACAATGGAAAGGTACGAGGCAAAGTTGATGGCCAAAGGTTGTACTTAAACTTTTGGAATCGATTATCAAGAGACCTTTGCTTTTGTGGCAAAGATGGATTCCATAAAGATGTTGATATTTGTTGCAACCAATCAGGGGCGACCTCTTCTTCAGTTCGATGTTAAGAATGCTTTCCTTCATGGTGATTAAGAGGAGGAAGTGTACATGAGGCTACCTCCAGGTTTTTAGCATGCTACCAGTAGAGGGAAAGTTTTCCATCTCAAAAAAGATTTATATGGTCTCAAGCATTCTTCTAGAGCATGGTTTGAGGGATTCCGTAGTATCATGCTCAAGTAAGGATATAAACAATGTCAGGCTGATCATACTTTCATTATTAAGCATTGAAGTAGCGAAGTAATAGCTCTTGTTGTATATATGGATGACATTGTGGTTATTGGAAATGATCAGTGTGAAATGCATAATCTAAAGAGTTTTTTTTTGGGAAAGGAGTTTAAGATCAAAGATCTAGGAAAGCTATGATATTTTTTTAGCATTTAAGTTGTTCGGTCCAAGAAGGGTATATTTTTGTCTCAAAGAAATTATGCCTTGAATCCTTTTCAGGATACATGAATATTGAATTGCATCATAATCATTGCCTCTAAGAAGATGGTGATAAACTTATTGATGTAGGAAGGTATCAAAGGCTGGTGCATAAGCTAATCTATCTCTCATTGAGTAGACTTGATATCTCATATGCAGTTGGAGTTGTTAATCAGTTTATGCATGCTTCCACTATGGGGCACCTTGAGGCAACATATTGTATTGTTCGATACTTTGAAGAAAAATCTAGGCAAGTGACTTTTACATGTTAGACGGAGTGACATTAGAATTGAAGCCTTTATTGACGTTGATTGGGCATGATCAATGACAAACATGCAATCTACCTCCAGGTACTACATATTTGTAGGTGGTAATCTTGTCACATGGCGAAGCAAGAAACAACCAGTAGTAGCAAGATTGAGTGCTGAGGTGGAATTCTGATCCATGGCCCATGGAATATGTGAACTCCTGTGGATTCGAGGTATGTTGAGAGAATTGGGATTTGTTTTACAAGGACCCATAAACTTGTATTGTGGCAACAAGGCAGCTCGTAGCAGTGGTCACAATCCTATTCAACATGATAGAACGAAGCATATTGAGGTTGATCGACACTTCATTATAGAAAAAATCCAGTCCAAACAGATATGTACCCTCATTGTGAATGTAAAAGATCAACTAGCTGGTGTGTTTACAAAGGGACTAAGTGGTCCTAGCTTCTCCGAGATAGTGGGCATGCTCGGTATGCATGATATCTACATACCGGCTTGAGGGGGAGTGTAGGAATACAATGTATTTCATGTAAGGATATTTTAGGCATTTTTATATAGTAGGGTATACATGTAAATACATATATCCTTTCATATATTGCTATACCTCTCTCAATATATAAGTAAAGTTTGTGTGTGTGAGAGAATTAACTCACCATACATATTTCTGTACAATACGTTTTTCCCTCCTTCTTCTTCTTCTTCTTCCTCTTCATCAAGCCCTAGAAAACTTACACCACCAAATACAAAATTCCACTTTCAGTCCACTTGCCTTGCATTGTAACTGTAGCAGATATACTAGAGTATGAGGAACTTATTCGTTATTGATTGACTTGAAATGATGAAATGCTGAGGATCTCTAAAAATTTTTGGAAATGATTGTTATTACGCTTATGATGACTTCCAAGCAAAAAGTTTATCTTCCTAGAAAAGAAAGTGAGTTAGACAACCCATGAACAAAGACTTTCTTATAGACATAAATAGCTATATATAGAAGGAGATTGGTCAGTATGTTTCTACATCTCTCTCTCTCTCTCTCTCTCACGCGCGTAGTCTAAACCCTTTGCCCCTCTCTTCTCTCTTTCCCTTCCCTGCAATTTCCCTCTCTTCTTTTCGAGTTTTAAACCCTCCTCTCTGAGTGTGTGTGTGCACGCGCAATTCCCCACCCCTAAAATCCTCTCTATTTATTTATTTTATTGTTTACTGCACATGAAAGAAACCATCTGATTCAACCTAATCTTTTCACAGTCATCTGGGTTCCCAGAAACTGTGCTGAACCACTCTTCCCTTTCCTCGTATTTTCAGTTCACCACATGGCCCAACCTGCCAAGGGGCTTGGTGTCCTGGATGACTCGTTTGACTGTCCGAGCTGGTCTTGGTTCTATGACACCAATTTTACCAATTGTACATATTAGAAACACTTATTGTCTCCCACTACCCCATGCTGTCTACTGCCTCTTCTATGTGCAGTAAATATCTAGTTATTGTCCATATTGGGAATTCATCAGTTGTGACTCACTTTGGTTCTTCAAATCACATTCAAGTAGATTCTTGAAAACTGGAAAGCACAGCATCCTAGGGATAAGCCAAGGAGTGTGTTAATTTTAATCATGGTTCAAAATTTTGATTTTGATAGATATTTTGACCTAGTGAGTTAATGGAATTTTTTGGGAAAATTTCGCTGGAGTGTTTCAAAATAATGAAAAATCTGTGGAAATTAGGGAAATATTAAAAAAAAAGGTGAACATTTTAATAAAATGATAGGCAATGTTAAAGTATTACTACACTCAAGATTCAAAAAATTATAAAATCATCTAAATATAACAAGAGAGGAACAGGTGACTAGCATAGGTGCTGCCAAGAAATATGTTTCATTATCACCCAAAATGATTTTATTTTTTTCATTTGAGATTTATAGAACAAAGCCATAAAAACAGGATAAACCAAAACAAAAGCTCTTGCATCATGTTCTTTCCTTCAATATCACAGAGTTCCAAGCTAGCTGGTCCCTATCATGAACAGGGTAGTCATAGTTTTGCTGCTCATTTATCTATAGTAGTGAGGCCTAAGTCATCATGTATGAAACATTGCCATTTCTTCACAAGTCAAATTCCCACTTTCCTTCAAGATTTGAGATTTAAATGAGATTAGGGAGGGAGATGTCCAACAATAGGAATATGTTTTCCAAAGTCTCAAGCATTCCATGAAGTGAGTCGATTTTGCCAATTGTTTGGAAAATATTCATGAAAATTAGATCCTTGTGAAGAGTTGCATCAAAATATTGTTGATATTTCTATATTTTCCGTAATATATTTTTGTTAGGGGGTTCTCCCTCTGCCTTAGGGATGTATCTCTCATACATTCCTTTCTTTTGTTTTGAATAAAATCTGTTTTGCCTATCAAAATAGAAAAGGTAATACATTATTGTTTTTCACAGAAACTTGGGAATATTTATATTCTCGAATTTTATTTCGCTCCCCTCAAAATTTGGGAAATTTAAAAAATTTCTTGGCAATTTGAACCATGGTTTTAATATGGCATTGGTCAATCCCATGGCCTGCTTTTATATGATGATTAAGCTTACATCAGAGGTGTTATGGCCTATTGGAGTGTCACGTGACTACAAGCACATAAGCCTCATGGGTGATGGGTGAAGAGAAAGTCACATCCTGTAGCACCACATAAACAAATAGAATATCAACATATTAATGAATTCAAAAATGACTTGCAAGACTGCAAAGTTCCATCACTTCCTTAAAAAACCCTTCTACCATGAGGGTTTGAGGTCCTATTTGGACGAGGGCAAGCCTGAATAGTACTCAACAAAGTGGACGGGAATACTTGGTGGCGAATAAACATGTTAACCAAGATATGTACACTATTTTGGGCATTTTGCAGGTGTGCAAACTACAAGTTGCACACTTTGTACTGTCCAAATGCATGGAATCAAAATGCAGTTAGCAGACTTATGCTTTATGCATAAGTATCTCCACTTGCTGGATGACCCACTCAAGCTTATATTTCGTTTGTTTTGAAAATTATCTTTGGTATTTTGTTCCTCTATAAGCTATTCATCATACAGTTGGGTTATTCTTTATCTGTACTACAATAAAATCATGGTAGTTATGCATGACTTGAAGATAATCCTCCATGGAAGATCTAATTTTTGTTTCCTCTGATCTGGTTTGATTTTTCATGCTAGCAGATATGAAATTTTCCAACTCATGGTTAATCTTTACACGGAGAGGTTTATCCAGATGCTCAGATTGCTTAGTGACAGGGCAAATGAACTATCAAATATAGAGATTTTAAAGGTATTTCCATCTGGACTTCTTATTAGAGTTTCTTAATTTAAAAACCCTCTTTTATATTATGTCAGATTATGATAGGAAGGGTCTTTTTCTTCTTCTTAATTAAAAAACCCTTCTTCTTCAAAAGTTAAAAACCCTCTTTTATATTATTTCAGATTATGATAAGAAGGGTTCTTCTTCTTCTTCATTGGCCCTTCCACATATATAACATATTTATCCCTAGATCATGATCTCTGATGCTGTACAATGTTTTCAGTAGAGCATCAGTTTCTTCCAACTTCTGAAATGTCTATTTTTTTAGTTTTTCTTATTTTTTATCATTTGATCTTCTATTTCATAGTTTGGACGTTGTGGTTATGAAATTATGGAATTATTATTATAATTATTTAAATTCACTTTCAACTTCAAGTCTTATTGTCTTTTTTAGGTAACAGGTTGGGTAGTTGAGTACCAAGATAATCTGATTGGGCTTGGTGTTGATGAGTCTTTAGCTCAAGTTTGTTCTGAGAGTGGTGCAATGGATCCCCTTATGAACTCATATGTTGAACGAATGCAAGCCACAACACGGGTAACCATTCACAATCTTGTGACTTATTGTGCTAAATCTGGTATGTTTGGGAACAGTGCTTAGACCATATTATCTTTGTCATTTTCTGTAGAAATGGTACCTAAATATATTGGAGGCTGATAAGGTACAACCACCAAAGAAAAAAGAAGATGGAAAATTATATACACCAGCTGCTGTTGATTTGTTTAGGATCTTGGGAGAGCAAGTTCAAATTGTTCGAGAGAATAGCACAGATGTCATGCTGTATCGAATCGCTCTAGCAGTTATCCAGGCAAGTGCAGTTTTATTATGATTGAGCTCTTTCTGAGTGTTGGTACTTTTCTATTCAATACTATTTCTTATGGTCTCCGGAAATGTTGCTTCTGCTCAAGAGGTGCTCTTTTACTTTCCCAAGTAGTCAAATTTGATTGTAAGTTAATGCAGAATTTTTTTAATTTTTAAGGTGATATGCAGCATCCACGTACTTTTAAGATTGAGGATCCTAATTAAAAATAAAAAATAAAAATTGACAACTACATTGGTGTGATTTACCACTGAAGCTTTCTAAAAATCTGTAAAAATTACCGTAATTTATGAATGCTAAATGTTTCAAATGAGTGCTCATTTCACCTACTTTAGACATACACTTGCTAATGTCTCCTCCACAGCCTCACACATGCATGGTTAGGTGTTGGAAATTAAGTTGTTGATCATATGACTGATGTGCTAAAGACATACAGCTGCAGGCTTAATTAACTTTCCATTAGTCAATCTGTGGGACCACAGTACCTTTCAAGTGCTCTTACAAATTTTGATAGCACTAGAAGAACTCTCTCCCTCTCTCTCTCTTTGATAAGTAGCCCTAGAAGTACTCTTTCTAGGGTGGCTGGTTCACATTGTGATTCTATCAACTGCAGTTTTCTTAAATCCATTTTCTTCTGGTTTCTATTATGAAATTCTAGTGGAACTTGGACAAGTTTGACTACATGACCATAGAGCTGTTGTATTGGTCCAGTTTCTGGTTTTAAGTAGGAGAATGTATTTGGTTCTTTCAGACTTCTATTTTGTCATTTGGTGGTCTGGTTGGGGATATTTGATTAATTCTGAATTAAAGAATTCAGAATAAAAGTTATGTGGCTGTTACGTGTCTTCTATGAATGGGTATGCCTTTTGGGGCATACCCCTAAATGGTTTCAAACCTCCTTTTTCTGTGGACGTAACAGTCTCTTCCTCATTCTTTCCACCATTGGATTCCAAACCTCCTTTTTCTTATACCCTAATGGGATACCCAAGTCTGTGGAGGGTGGAACGGGGCAGGCCTTCAGAGCGTACGGACTATGAATGCAGCCGTTCTTTGTAAGTGGCTGTGGAGGTTTGGGAAAGAGGAAGAAAGCTTGTGGCATCAAGTGATTGCTGCCAAGTTCGGTTATACGGAAGACAAGGGATCTAGAGGGACTTATGGGAGGAGCCCATGGAAAGGAATTTTGAACTATCTTGCGGTCTACAAGAAAGGATTGATTCATAGTGTGGGGAATGGGAGAACTATGCTCTTTTGGGAGGATGTGTGGTATGGGGAATGACTGTTGAGATTGGAGTACCCGGAGGTGTATCTTATTGCAACATACCCAGGGGCTAGGGTGGTTGATTGTGTCTTGGGGGGTGGGGGTGGGAGAGAGGGGAGTAGTAGTATGGCTTCCGAAATTTAGGAGGGATCTTTTTGATTGGGAGATTCCTTCCATCATGAGGCTGCTAGGTCAGTTGAGCAGGGTCCATACCTTGAGCCAAAGGGAGGATTGTAAACTGTGGATTAATGGTCCAGAAGTAAGTTTCAAGGTGAAGGCCTGTTATCAGTATCTAGATGATTCCGGTAGTGTGTAAGGCCCCTGGGGAGTGGTGTGGTACAAAGCAGTGCCTCTCAAGATCCAGTTTTTTATGTGGACAGTGGTGTTGGAAAGAATATCTACTATGGATGTGTTGAGGAACAAGGGGATGTAGCTCTCTAGTGTGTCTCCTATGTTACAAGGATGGTGAATTGATATCTCACGCACTGCACGTTCGCCGTGGGAGGTTTGGTGTAGGACTTTCCAAGACTTTGAGTCAACATGGATCTCCCCTCCGAGTGTTGGACCTTGCTAGAGGGGTGGAAACAAATGCACTGGAAGGTTTGGGCTGTAGAATTTGGAGGTTGGTTCTGGCGGTGTTTTGCTGGTTGCTATGGCTTGAAAGGAAAACCAGAGTCTTTAATGACTATGTGGAGCCATCCTACAAGGTCTATAAGAGGGTTAAGTAGAAGTTGCTGTTTTGGGCAAGGAGATGCAAAGGTACAAGGCTGTTTCGGAGGGGGTTCATGCTAGGGATTGGAGAAATGTAATAGGGCTTAAGTAAGAGTTTTGGTGGGAGGGAGGAGGGGAGGGGTTAGCTAGGAGGGTGCTGTTTTGGTCTTCTCTCATCGTCGGGGACAGCTTGTTCCCTTGTAGTTTGTTTTCTTTTCATAATAAAGCTCCTTTTCTCATAAAAAAAGTGTCTTCTATGAAGGTACTGCTCCACCTGCCAGACAACAAGTGAATTTATCAACGGTCTTATGTTATAACTTATAAGCAATACATGGAGTTGCATATTCAAGTTCTAGTTTGATTAGGACTTGAAGGTCAGCCTTTAGTTTCTTATTTCCTAACTAGGAGTCTTTATTCTTATCCTAGTCTGAGTCAAAGGAGTTGATAAGTGCTGAAAGTCCCCTATAAAATCTATATATGAGCTTCTTATAAGTCATTGAACAAGTTAGTAATGAAATTCTTCCTAAGCTTTTACTTAACTTTGTGTGTGGGTTAGTAATACACATTTTCTTATCATTGGAGTTATAATCAATTACTTAGTTGAGAATTGGTGCAATTAGGACTGCACAAAGGGTCAGGCCACGGACTGTAAATTGGCACGAAAATCCTGGTCTGAGGCTGCCCGACAGAGGCCCAGGCCCAAGATAAAAGCCCAAACCTTTGATAAGGCCGGGTCGGGTAGTGGTTTTATGGGCCCAAAACTCTAATGAGAAGTTAAACTACATCTAGTGGTTGTGTCATATTGCAGTTATTCATGCGTGTAAACTTTAATAATTAGGAATATAACCATTGAGCATGTCTACCAATTAAGGGAGGAATTGGGATGGCAGCAGGCTCAGGTTTGGTACGGTCATATGGGTTTCTGGATAACCCAACCAGCTTTGGGCTGGGATGGGGTTAGGGCAGGAGATAAAGAAAAAAAATAATAAAAAAATAGAAGAGATGAAGAGAGAGAGAGAGAGAGAGAGAGAGAGAGAGAGAGAGAGAGAGAGAGAGAGAGAGAGAGAGAGAGAGAACCTATTTACATTCAAAAACCATAAACCTGACTCCTGGTCAAACCTCCTCCATGGGAAATTGGGAATGCAATCATGCAAAGACCAAAAAAAAGAAAAAGCTAAGCTAAGCTTGAACGGGCTCTGGATCGGCCCAAGGCCTGATAAATTAACTTGGACTGGGCTCGGGCCTAAGGTCATCAAACCCAGCCCATACTCACCCTAGGTGCATTTCTGGTTCTTGATGCAATAAGGTGTGCATCTTTTCAGTTATCTATATTTCTGAATTCTCTAATTTTAGATATAGTTCTCTATTTTGATACAATTCTAGTTTCTAGTTCAAATTGTAATTCTTATTCTAGTTCTAGATCTTCAACTTGAATTTTATCTTTCAATTGCAATTCATATTGGTTTTTCTTATAATTAGATGATTTAGCACTCACCTTAATTGATTAGCCCTAATTATCCTATTTCTCTTAATCATTTTCTTAATTCATAACCCTAGGAATTTGATTTGACTTTGATTTTTAAAACTTTAGACCATGCCTAGTTAACCGATTAGTTATATTTTTCCTTTAAAATGTAGCCTAATCTATTTCTCTAAAACCCTTAGCCAATTTGTCTTAAGGCCCTCTTCTTTCATTTGTCTTTCAGAAACCAAAGTTATGTTGTTTGCACATGCTAAATCATTTATTATCTATTGAAATTTAGGTTCATGAAAGATCCGATCTCTATAATTGTATTGCATCATTTTTGATATCAAAGCCGAGGGTTTTCCATCATGCCACTCATAGTGGCAGGTCTTATACCCCTAGGATGTCTGACAAGTAGAGTGTCAGCTTGTTGATTCCACGATGTCCCCTTCAAGAAGATGTTAGAGCCATTAGGAAACTTGTAGATTTTCTATTACCTCTAGGAATCTTAATCCTGAAGGAAAAACAATTCAGATGGTGAAGGATATGCAGGAAATATTGGAAGAAGAGAAGTAGCTAGGAAAGTCCTTATCAACCTATGAGAATCCAAGGCCATTTAAGGAATCTTCATATGCTTCTAGATCAGCCCAAAACTGATTACTATGACCCTATCGATGATGTTTCAAAGTAGGTACATATGGAAGTGGGAGATTTCTATGAAAAATTAGATCCAAATGCCTTCTACAATTAGATTATTTCCCTAGATGATTACTTTGTGATGCGGGACGTGAAACAGCCCATACTCAAATTTGATGGGCTTATATAGAGGCATGTTGGGTATTTTCAGTAAATTTTTTATTGGGCAACATTTTTTAATTTTTAAGTTTTGAGTTCATCTAAGTTTCTTGTCATTCAGTTTGGGGGTTTATTTATTTCCAAGTAGAATAGATTTTATTTATTTTTAAGGAAAAAATAAAGTTTGTTTCAGTCACTTTTCTTGGGGTTTATTTGGGGGTCAATACTTACCTGTTTGGCTTGATTTTGGTGTCATTTGAAATGTTGTTCGGTTCCCTTTACAATGAGTCCAACATCACGCAAATTTGATGTGATTTGGGAAAGTTATGACCAAAATATTGTCAAGGTATCTCTTCATTAAATTTATTATTATTATTGTTATTATTATTATTATTATTATTATTATTATTAAGAATATCTAGTTAGAGTGGGATTTGAAAGCTATATATATACTTTGTAACTTAGAATTTTATCATTGAATGATTGATAGAAGATTGAAGGAATTTTTGAAGAAGTAAATTTGCTAAACAGCTCTTGGAAGTGTGATTATTATTATTATTATTATTATTATTATTATTATTATTTTTAAGAATATCTAGTTAGAGTGGGATTTGAAAGCTATATATATACTTTGTAACTTAGAATTTTATCGTTGAATGATTGATAGAAGATTGAAGGAATTTTTGAAGAAGTAAATTTGCTAAACAGCTCTTGGAAGTGTGAATGCCTTGAACCCTAGGTGTGATTGCCTTAAGGCCTAGGTGTTATTGCCTAGGAATTAACTCATGTGATTCTAGTTGGTGTCTTTCTCTCTTTCTCTATTCTTCTTTGTTTTTGAGATCATCAGATCATATTCCCATTTGGTCCTGCATCACTTTGAGTGCTAGAACATGCCAAAAGACTTAAGAGTTCAATTCATCAAGATGAAGCTGGACAGACCAGAGTTGGGTGAAGCATTGAAGACAAGATCCATAGAATATAGCAACCTCTAATTGAGTATTGGGAGGAGATGAAAGCCAAGTTGAAAGAGAAGTATTTAACTCCAGATTATGAAAATTTTGTTTCAATAATTAATCACTCTCAAGTAAGGAAGTTTCATAGTAGGTTTGTGTACAAAAAAGTCAATGAACTCATTGTCCGGAGTCAATTTGTTAAAGTTGATAGGTGAGATGTATTATCTTGGTACATGACTGAATTGATATCAAAGATTTGGTGGGAGATGGTTACTTTAAATTATGAAATGGAGGATGGAGCCTACCATATGGCACTCAATGTTGAGAACCAATTGAAGCATCCTTTGACAAGACTCTTCGGTTCTCAAGTGAACCATCTCTTTCCTAGAGGAACACTAAGTTGCACAGTGATCTAAATAATTATTAGTACTTTTAATGCCAAAGCAAGTATTTCCAAACCTTCTATTGATAAGGGGAAGGCAGTTGTGATGCTGCACAACAGGAAAAAAAAAAAATACCAAAATTGATGTAGTATATCCCAAGAGGCTCAAAAAATTGTTACAGTATAAAAGTGTGGAAGCAAGAACTTTGAATTTAGCTCTTCAAGTAGCCGCAAAATAAGAGAAAACAGAGAATAGAATCACTGAAATAGAGTTTAGAAGAATATAGAGTGAAAAGAAGAAGAAAAGAAAGAAAAAGACCCAAAAGGGTATTTCTGTAATTTTGGACATAAAGTCTGAAAATTACCAAATTGCCCCTTTGACATGTCAGAAAAATATGAAATTTTCCATATCAGTATTGCATAGTAAAGAGGGTCCATAGTTAAAATTTTGTGGAAATATGAGTGTTGCAACATTGGCAAAGTATTGCAATATTTTATTATTTAGTTGAGTTCGTAATTTAGTCAATTTAAAGTAGAACAATTTGTTAGATATAGTGCAACCATTTTATCATTGTCTAGGCCCATTAATATTTAACATTGCTATAATATTTCTTATGATCAAATTTCAAGTAGAGAATTATATACTAGTCAAATCAATGAACTCTACAAATAAAAACAAATTGCAATAATCTTGTTGATAGTCAAAATCATAATTGACTAAGTGCTTCTGTATGTACATTGCAAATTGGTAGCAACAATCATTTTAAATTTGTTTTCTTATTTGTGATTGAATTTGATTAAGTAGCACAAGATTAGGATCATAAAAGTAATTAGTGTAAATTAATTAAAAATCAGAAAGATCCTGTTCACCCCCCTCTAGGATCATTCCAGTATAATCCCACCTATACACTTAGAATTTCAAGATTCCCATGTCTTGGGCATCAAAATGGTGTTAGAGATCTGGCTGAACAGTTTGTTACAATTGCAGGGTTTTTTTTTTTTAAATGTTATTTTAGCTGGACCTTTAGATTAAGTCCTTGGCCTATAGTCAGGTTGTTAGGTTTTATTTTCTTATAAATAGATTGTATGAAAGGATTGTAAACTGTCTTTTAAGTTATTGGATGGAAATTTGTCTCTAGGCTTTTGAGTTCCACAAAGAACTTTAAAGTTGTTTGGAATTATATGCAGGAATTGTTTTCCCCCTTTTTTGTTTCTTGGTTTCCCTATGAGGAAACCTCACTTCAATGAAATACTTTTCTAAACCATCTTCTAGCTTCATAGCAGGAGTTTAATTTTCCATTGTCACTTATCTCCCCACTCTTCCACTTTTTATGATTGTTATTCGCACAAAAGAAGTAACAATCTACCTAGTCAAGTAATTAAGATCGGAGCACTACCAATTAAGGAAGTAACTAATCTTTTAGTACTTTGATGATGAGTAAAAGATTAACATCTTACAACACTGCATTTTCAAATTTCAACCATCAAATGTTATTGACCTCTTGCATTAGTTAATATGTGATTATTTCCTTTCTATGGCTGTACATTCCAGGTTATTGTTGCCACAGATATTGCAGAGACAAGTATTACGATAGATGATGTGGTATATGTGGTTGACAGTGGAAAACATAAGGAGAGTCGTTATAATCCACAGAAGGTTTGCACTATGTCCTTATGAATTCTTATGTGATCAAGAATGTTTCTCTATAAGTGGTTTACAATTATGGCTAATTATTTTGTTAATATTGATATTTGGATTATATAAATTAATAAAAATAAAAAATTGTCGATATATGTTGATTATGAATTAGAGGGAATAAAATCTTATGTTTATTGAATTGTTCTTGAACTGCCAAAAAAGTAATTTAAAATTTGTATTAGTTCATCCTGAGCCTAAAATCTTCTTCTTCTTTTTGTTTTTGTTTTTGTCTAAGAATGTCATTTCTTAGGAACATAAAAGTTTTGCTTCCAACACATTGCATTTTTTTGCTAGATAACCGTAAGAAGGGACAAGAAATAGTATCTAAAATGTTGTGGGATAACAAAATGTAGTTAGTTCAAGGTGGTCTTGGAATTTTCTTCGTGCAAGGTTTAATTTATCGGTATCACGTGTTGTATTGCACCTTGGGGATTCCGATACATATCACGTATCATGGAGTATCGCAGGGAAATGCTTGGAAAACTGGGAAACAACAAGAAACGAGAGAAACACTAACCAAATGAAGGAGTTTTTTATGAAACTTAAAGATTTTTTAGAATAAATACTAATGCACACTTAGGAATCATTACATATAGAAAACAACCACTAATGATGGTTGGGAGAACTGTTACCCTTGTGACATACGTTGCTGCCTATGGAATCTATAGAAATACTATGCAAACCTTGGAATTTCTAAATGAACGATGCGGACAACATTAAAAGGCTTATGTATATGCCCCCATACTAGAGGGCCCAATTTAGATTAGTTTATTATGTGGGCTTAATTAACGTTTTGTAAGAGGTGTAATTTAATTGAAATAAGGCCAATAGTACCATAGGTAGCTTAGTTTTTTTGGGGTTTTATTTTATTGTGAGTTGTAATCCCATCACTTTTAGCCCGAGTTTTCTAAGGTCAAAACTTGCCTTTTGGCTTGATTTTGGTGTCATTTGAGAGGTTATTTAGTTACATTTCTAACAAGACCAAGATTTCACAAATCCGAAGTGATTTGCAAAAGTTATGACCACAACACTAATAGAATATCAGTAAGTTATGAAGATAGAGTTTGAATTCTTAGAGTCAATATTTGGGTGCTACAAAGGGCTGGTTGACAGCTCCTTGTAGATGGTGGTTTTTTGGTAATCTTAGTTTTTAGAAAGTCTAGGTTTTGGTCATAGAAAAGCGTGAGATTTAGTAGTTTTTCCGTTTGCAAGTCTTAGACACCAAGTTTGAGACCTTTTATTTGAGGTTCTTGTTATTTTTTTGGTGTTTTTGAGCCTATATATAGGGTTATATGTTTTTTTATTGAGATTCATTGATTGACTGAATTAAATTTTGTTTGTTAAATCTTGACTTCTTGGCCATGGGCCTCTATCCCCTCTTATCCCTCTTCTCTTTGAGTAGTAGCCATTAGGATCCCCTTCTCCCCTCTTCTTTGTATCTTCTACCATTTTTCTCCTTCTTTATCTTTGGTTATTCTTGTTCCTATAACTTCATTATCATCTTGCTGCACTGGAATCTACAAATCAAAGAATCCCTACTAGTTTTATGTTTTCGACCTCAAAAAACACTACCGACTAGTAATCTAACTTTTTATATACTTTTATTATCCAAATAGGTTGAAATTATGTATGGAGATCACTTATATATTTATCTATTTACCTATAAAATTTCATCTTTTTTTGATTCGTTAGTAGGGGTATTTTGGTAATTTCAAGCTTTAGCCCTGAAATTTCAAAATTTCCCTTCTAGGTTTTTTTTTTTTTTTTCACATTTCTTTCCCTTTTTTCCCTCTTTCTTGATTCCTTATTTGCATACACTCCATTATTGATTTCATTCTCTAGCTTTCTTTGTTAAAATTCAAGTGCTTTGGGGATTTTTATTTGCTTCCGCATATTATTTATGTTTATTTGAAATTCTTGGCATACCATACATCAACTTTGGATATCCCATCTATTGTGCTGCATCAATGAAACTTTAGGAGATGTTATAATAAGCATCATTAAACACTTATAAATCATCACACTTCATTACACACTTGTGTATCGATAGTTGGAAATTGGTACCCTAGTGACACACGCTCTCGCGCATGTCGTTGATAAATAACTCTGCATATTGCACAATAAAACTACAAATCCACATACATAATCAATGACATAAATGTATAAATTAAACTATGTCATTCTTATTCATTGATTATGTAAAGTATTACAAAAGTACAGCTACAATAGTGAAATTGGAGAAATATAATACAACAGGATAGAGAAATAGTAGCAGTCTCATGACTCCTAACCCACCCATAAGCCCCAAGCCCTCAACCAGAACTAACAACCACTCAATCCTCATCAATACCATATCTTGTTTCGAGGTGGCTGAAAATCATCATAGCTATCCCTCTCATGATATTGTTGCTGTTGTTGATGTTGAAATCTATTTTCTACGAAGTAACAATATTACTATCATGCATAGAGGGACTATGTCATGCTCGATACTCATAAATGTATCTCTCATATACACTATTCTGTACTCTCGATAATATCCTTTATAGTGGAAATTCTGATACTACATATTGCGGACAAGAAGAATCCTAACAACTCCGACGAGCATGATCCTCCTGATCAGATGACGACGATGACGATGATGATGTGTTAGCAGTACTGGGTTTACCGGTTGAGTCATAGTAGTATTACCTCTGTTGGCTAAAGCCGAAGATAAAATCAATGCACGAGGCCTTCTGACTCTGTGTACTAGTAGATTGAGGGAAGAACCCACACTATTGGCCAAAAGAATCCCCACTGAGGCTCATGCCATCGAATGACCCTTTTGAAGTGTCAGCGGTGTGATGGGAAGAACTAATCTCAGCTTCCTGATGTCTCCCCCCGACTCCCACCCCCCTTTCATTGATAATTCCTTAAAGCTAGAGGACATGAACCATTGTCTCTATCCTGAGTAGCATGGTCATATCTATCATCTCCTGTGAATGAGCTAAGGGGTCTCTAACTCTGACTCATCCCACCGCTACCATATGGTCTATATGTCATGCCAACACCACCACCATCACCCCTATCATCTCCTACATGATCTCCCTCATCATCATCATCATCATCACCTCCATCACCTCTTCGATCACTTCCCTCATTATCATCATCACCCACGTCATCATCACCTCCACCACCACATCCACCATCCCCCATAATCTGAGGTGGAAGAATGTAGTCAGTCATCATTAACTAAGCTACCCACAACCTAGGGATGGGGTTGGGGTTGGGACTGGGACTGTTGTTGTGCCTGTCAACATAAAATCATTCACATCCACTCCCATTTACCTCGTTATTTTAGAGCTCGGTCGTCCACTTGCCTCGTCCAATACTGGCTCCCCAACCTCCTTAATCCAATAGTATAGTGAGTTCTCCTCTCTCTCATTGAAAATATCTATAAGGTCAATGGGATTGGTGTAATCTTTCAAATTATGTTCTTTTTTTACATGCTCCTATCTCAAGCGCAAGTTGTAATGGACGAAAACCAGTTTTTAACGTTTTTTCGTGCCCGAGTCTATTTCTTCTTTTTGAGTGAATGAGGTTAAAGGTACTCTAGTTCCTCTTGCAACTAGAGGAAGATATGGTTTGAGATAAGACATAAATAATAATCCTCCTGAAGTTGGGTTCTTGTGCCCCATGCAACACCCACCGCTCAACTGTAAAATAAAAATGAACATGTATAAATAATTGTTGGTTGCAAACCTTATTGAATTTCTATAAAAATGACATAAGATTACCACAGCTGTTGTCTCTCATCTTGCTTGTGCAACATCCCATGCAAAGGACCCCATTGCTCCCTAAAAGTACTTGATCTGAAATTAAAAGGCCTAAAAGTCAGTAACCTAAATTGTATAATGGTAGGCAAAACAATAGTTCGTAATAGCAGTCACCTTCCCAAGGGCTTCTACTTATGTTTTGGTATTGGGCTCAAGCTTCATTACAACAACATGTACAACCTTCAACAAGTCTGGATCCATGCCAAGATTATAGCCGGAATGGTATTTGGAGTTAAGGTAGTATGCTGAAAATCAAAGAAACACATGACATTTCAGTACATAACATGCGATTAGAAAATAAAACAAGAGAACTTTCCAAAATGATGCCAACCCATCCTCTAAATTGATGCAAACATTACCAAGTGGGGCCTACACATGGCCACGTCCACACGTGATGACACTCAAGAAGGACGTGGAGGAACACCTATGTTGTGACAAGAAAGGAGTTTAGTGCTGTTGGGAGTCTTTTATTTGAGTTTTATTGTCTTATTAAGTAGTTTTTTAAGTATTAGTGGTTAGCATATGATAGGGATATGAATTATTATTTTTGGGCAAAGTAGTCATTATTTTTTTTGCCAAATAAGTGGTTGTCGACCACATGGGTTGGGCTACACGTTTAGGCTAGTTTCTAATTAGGTTTGTTTGCCCAGCACAAAATCTATTTAATTCCTACTGCCCAACCCTTGTTTGAACCATGTTCTGACCCAGGTTAGTGCCAATCAACATTTCCTATCTAGCCTACTTAAACTAATCATAACTTGTTGTTCAGCCTATATAATCTGCTATGATAGTTTATAGGCTAGTTCCTATTGAACAACCCAAATACCTATGTGTGTAATAGCATTAAACTTTTGATCATACCCATGTTGATTTTTTAGATTTTGACATTATAAACCACTAACTGAGAGCCTACATACCTGCTCCACTTCAGCTTTACCTTGATTTAATTTGTGGATCGGTATCTAGGAGTGTGCTGCAACATAAATTTTTTGTCAAGCCAAGGTGAGATTTTGTTTTTGGAATACAATGAGCAATGATTTTGCCAACTGTAATTATGTGGATATTAAGAGGAGATCGGTAGACTTTGTGAGAGATTGTGGTGTATTCTAATTTGTTGGTGAGTTTTGTTTTTATGGCTTGTTTAATTGGTTTGTATTGGGCTTTGGGGTTGGGGATGCCATATCCCCTTTTGAATGAATCTTTTTTTTTTGTTGAGAAAATAAGATAATATATTAGACAACCAAACAGCGAAAAACGCTACACGGTCACATAAGGCATGCAAGCCACCAAGAACAAACAAGGCCCATATATTTACTATATAATAAGAGAATCTTAATTGAAAATCCAAGAAACAAATGAAGGCCGATCCCTCATTGGGTCAGCGAACAACCGGTAAAAGGTCTTAGAAAGAATGGAATCAATAATGAGTCGATGTGATCTGGCTTTATCATCAAAAGTCCTCCCATTTCTCTCTTCCTACACACTCCAGCACATGGCCACAGGGATCAGCTGCCACAATTTCCCTCCCAACTCACTCCCTCCTTTGAATAACTGACCTGGCCAACAATAAATAAGACTCTTGATAGAGCCTGGCTGAACCCACATTATCCTGAACCGCCTCAGGAAAAAGGATCAAAAGGGCACAACCGAGAGGCAATGAAGAAATAGATGCTCAGATGATTCCGCAGCTGCACCACATAAGCAACACCTGTTTGGGATTATCATTCCCCTAGATATCAACTTATCAATCGTCGGCACTCTATCCCACCACATCTTCCACATGAAGAATGAGACCTTCAAAGGCGTCATATTAGTCCAAACACAAATGCCAGGACTCTCCACCGCATCCTGAGGGCAAAGGGCACTATACATAGTGCTAACTGTGAAACCATTCTCCTCATCCAGGTTTCATATCATCTCATCTTGTCTCTCCAAGTCCCCCATCTCATACCTTTCCAACATCTCAATAAGCCAACCCATCTCCTCAATCTCCCAATCATTAAGATTCCGACGTGGCTAAATGTTCCAAGAGCAAAGTATCCTGGATCTGATCATATGGTTCTTCACTAATCCCCACTTATCCACCGCCGGGCTAAAGCAAGAGGGGAATAGAAAACATAACGGCTCACTCCCACACCAAGGGTCATGCCAGAAGCTCACCCTCTCACCATTGTTAACACAAAACCTGGCATATCTGAAAAATGACCCCAACCCTTTACAAATCCCCTTCCACACACCACAACCCAAGGCACCCCTCTGACCCCTAGAAGACCACTCAAAACGCTTCTCCCCATATTTGGCAGCCACCACACCTCTTCAAATAGCATCTTGTTGCACACCAAACCTCCATAACCACTTGCAAAGAAGGGTTTTGTTAGTCACCTTTAAAGAATGGATTCCCAAACTCCTTTGATCCAAAGGCCTACAAACCTCCTTCCAACCAACCCAATGGATTTTCTTCAATGCCGAAGAAGATCCCCATAAGAAATCCCTTCGAATTCGCTCGAGCTGATTAATGACGGAGTCAAGAGCCTGAAAAACCAAAAGGAAGTATGTAGGCAGACTAGAAAGCATACTCTTCAACAAGACCAATTTGCCTTCGATGCAATGGAATTTTCTCTGATATTAAGTGGAATTTGGGAAAAAGGATCATGAATAGAAGAATTAGAAGAGCAAATAGAAGAAAAAAGAAGTACTAGAAAGAAAATTTAGTTCTTGTGGTCAACTTGGCCAATTTATTTACGAATGACAATACATAAAATGCTACTAGTGAATCATGCATATATCACCATCTATAATCTAATAAAAATAGTAGATTTATGAAATTACACATATTTTATCACCTCTTTCTAATGAAAAGTAAATAAAATATAAAATAAACAGATGGACTAAGGGCATTCATGGGGGAATCAAGTAAGCCAAGTCATCTTTTGATGTTTTCATAATATTATTCTTTCTAGTGTTTTTGAATTAAAATCAGCACTTTCTGCATTTGAATTTGTGTCACTGGTTTTAATGTTTATGAACTTAAATCAATGATAGAAGTAACAAGTTCTGTATGTTGTGCGTTTAATGGTGGGTCCTAACTTGTTTTTCTTGTTAGAAATTGTCAAGCATGGTTGAAGATTGGGTATCTCAGGCAAATGCAAGGCAACGACGAGGAAGAGCTGGACGTGTACAGCCTGGAATTTGTTTTTGCTTGTACACATGCTACAGATCTGAAAAGCTCATGCGCCCATTTCAGGTATTTCCTGCACTGTAATTGTGGACCTTCTGTTTAATGTATGTATTATGTTCAGGGTGCCATCTCTTGATATTCTTACTTTATCTGCATTAAATCTAGAAGTCCACACATCTCAGTTCATATTTACTTTTTTATGTAAAGGTACCTGAGATGCTGCGAACGCCATTGGTAGAATTGTGTTTACAAATTAAGTCACTTTCTCTAGGGTACATAAAACCTTTTTTGTTGAAGGTAACTTCAGTGACTCTCCCTTATCTTCAGGATAATATTTTTATTTAATTTATCTTTCATATTTGTCTCCCAAATGTGAAACAAGTCTTTGGCCTATCAACAGGTTTTATAAGTTGATTTTTCTTTTGCAGGCTATAGAGCCTCCACGAGAAGAGGCCATGACTTCAGCAATCACAATGTTATATGAGGTAATGATTTTGATATTAGAATTCTGGTGCTAGATATGTTGGAATGGAGGAACATGATTTGTGTTGTGGAACCCAAATAGCTGAAAGAAGGAAAATAGTACTGATAGTGAATTTCAGTCCTATAATGACATGAGGAATTCTGGACTATAACCTGAAGTTACAGTTCTTGTTGATTATCCACGAACTATTAACTGAATCCCAATTCTCAAACTGTTGAATCAGTAAAGAAATATAAAGCATCACATAACTTGACATTCTTTGTATCCTTAACAATCTCATCTTCTTATACTTCTCATGATCTCAACTACCATAAACTGTGCTAACAAATAACCAACCCACAATGAATAGGCAAGGTATAGGAATGCTATGAATGATCCAGTATCACTTGCTGGTAATAGTATCGGCAAAAGAATGCTCTCCCTGCACAAGCATCAATGCAGTATTCACCATGATGCTTTTTATACCTATGACTTGTATTCCAATTTTCAAAGTGGCGGGAATCATTTTTTTTTCCTGACATCCCATTTCTAAATTGTTGCCCTCGAAAATAGTATACTCTTCAACTTTAATATACATCCATGGAAGTTGAATCTTTCTAGCCTTTTGGACTTCAAGATATCAAGTGATGCTCCTTTCGCCCATCTTAACTCAACACTGACTTTTCACAGTTAGGTTCACAATTTTTTTTAATCACTAGCAAAATTATATTTAAGCTTGAAAAGCTCATGACCGAAATGCAATTCAAAAGGTGCAAGGTTTCAAGCATAACAAAAACAAATAAGAAAAAAGGTTGGAATGAAATCATGTAGAGTTCTATCCCTCCGAACCCAGGTCTGTGGTCTAACACCCACAAACTTTGCCAACTTAGCAAGCTGGCATCTTCTCACATAGAAATATTATTCATATATATCTGATAGTATAATATGTATACGGTATGTATACAATGATATAATCTACCCTCTAACTATTATACCCTTATATACTTCTACACTCCCTCTTAAGCTGGGAATAAATATCTCTCATTCCCAGCTTGCCAACAATATCAAGAAAGCAAGTACCATTCAGTCCCTTTGTAAGAATGTCTGTTAGTTGATCTTTGGTCTTCACAAATGGAGTGCAAATCCATCCATATTATAGCTTTTCCCTTATAAAATGTCGGACCACTTTAATTTGTTTTGTTTTGTCATGTTGCACTGGGTTGTGTGCAATACTTTTAACAGCCTTATTATCACAGTTAAAGCCATAGGATGAGGAATGGGAGCACTCAACTCTGTCAATAGTCTTTTCAGCCACAAAAACTCACAAATACCATGTGCCATGGACCTAAACTTAGCCCCTACATTGGATCTAACAACCACTACCTGTTTCTTACTCCTTCAAGTTACTAGCTTACCGCCCACAAAAATACAATAACCAGAGATAGATTATCTATTAGTAACTGATCTTTCCCATTCTGCATCAGTATATGCCTTTACTTTGCGATGTCTATGAGAAGAATAGAACACTCATTTCCCTGGACAACCTTTGAGATATGTAAGAATTTGATAAGTAGCCTCCATGTGAGTAAAAGAATAGGGCATGTATGAACTGACTGACAACACTGACTGCATAAGCAATGTTAGGCCTAGTCAGTGACATGTGTATGAGACACCCCACAAGGCATTGATATCTCTCTACATCAATTAGACAATCATCCTGATCTTAAGCGTATGATTAGGATCAATGGGAATAAGAGATGGCTTACAGCTAAGCATTCTTGTCTCCTTTAAAGATCTAGCACATAATTTGAGATAGGAAGATACCTTTGTTTGACCTTGCAACCTCGGAACCTAGAAAATACCTGAATTGTCCCAAATCTTTAATTTTGAATTCTTTTGCTAACTTTATCTTTAAATTCTTCACTTCAGACTCATCATTACCAATAACCTCTATGTCATAAACATAAACAATCAATGTTGTAAGCTTGTTTTATACTCACTTAACAAACAATGTATGGACACTAACATTGTCTATACCCATTATTCAACATAGCAAGTTTGAACCTCTCAAACTAGGCCTTAGGTGATTGCTTTAGGCCATATAATTCCTTTCTCAATCTACACACCTTTCATTTTCCTTCAGATTGTCAAAAGCAGGTGGAGGTTGCATGTACACTTCTTCTCAATCACCATTTAGGAAAACATTTTTTTATATCAAACTTATATAGGGGCCAGCTCTATGTGGCAGCAAGAGAGATGAGCACTCTAACTGAGTTCATCTTGGCAATTGGTGTAAACGTATCCTAGTAATCAATTCCATATATGAGTGTAATCCTTTGCTATAAGTCTAGCCTTGTATCTCTACTGTACCATCAACTTTATAGTTCATTGTGAACATTCACTTACAACCAATAGGTTCTTTGCCATGAGGGAGATCCAACCATTTCCCATGTATGTTCTTTTAAGTGCTCTTATTTTCATTGTAGCTTTTCAGTATGGTTGTGCAAGAACCTCTGACACATTGCAAGGTATGGATACTAAAGACAAAACAGAGGAGAAACTACGAAAGGAATGAGACAAATGACTCAATGTAACAAAATTAGAGATAGGATGCTAGGTATAAGACTTAACACCCTTGAAAATAGCAATTGAAACATTTGTATTATCAAAAGAAAGATCTGAAAGAGAAACACTTGAGGGAGGAACAATACCTGTTTCAAAAGAAGGATCCAAAGAGGCCTCTTCACTGGAAGCTTGAGATGGTGGTTTATCTCCTTTTACTTGTCATATTCCTTTTCTTTCCCTCTTCTTGAACAAGGTTCAAAATGTCGGTGTCTGTGGACATGTCAGTTAAGCCAAAATAAGACATATCGGAAATGTCGGAAAAAAAGGAAGAAATATTGTAAAAAATCGTGGAAAGTTAGGAAACATATTCTAATATTCTAATTTGACTACATATGTACAAAGGGATCAATTAGATTCATTGGGAATGATAGCTTATTTTAATATTCTTTAAAAGTACACATTCATACATAATGGTTGACAAGCATATTATAATCTAACTATATAAACATAAGGATACAAGTAAATTCTCTTCCTTTTTTTTCTTTTTGCTTTTTTCCTTCTTCCTCTCCCTCCTTTTACTTTCTTTGGAATTTATCATTTTTCATATAATTTTTTATCATAACAACAAAATGTCGACATTAGGCAATAATACACTGTGAAAGGGGAATATTTGCTCAACAGATCAACATTATACATCATGTCAACCGAAAAATGAATTTTTATAATGTACTTAATGTTTTGTGTTGGTATAGAAATATGTCATGTCGGTCTTGGTAGACATGGATATATGTCAGGAGATATATAAGACATTTCGAGACAGTTGATTCCATGTTCTCGAATACACTTTTAACTCCTCTCCTTTAGCACCAACATTATTAGATCTACCAAGATGGACCAGGTAAGGGAGACATATAAGACATCTCTTTTTGACCAACATTTTCCCCTTGAAGAGAAGTACTTCGGAAAGAAAAGAATTGAATTTTTTCAAAGAATGTCACATCCCAAGGCATAAGCCTCTTCCTTGTACCCGGATGGTAGCATTTATACGCTTTCTGATTCGTAGCATAACTAAGGAAAATATACTTGAGTGTTTTGGGTTCCAATTTAGTATAATCAGTTTTTGATATGTGAACAATACATATACATATAAAGGTCTTTGGAGAAAGAAGAAACAAGTTAAGAGGAATGAGAGAAAAGCTCAAGAGGTGTCTTAAACGGAAGAACACGGGAAGACATTTGATTCATAAGAAAGGTTGTTGTCTGCAAAGGTTCAAACTAAAACGTCCTAGACACATTCATGGTAAACATGAGTGCCCAATTGATTTCAAGAAAATGACAAATTTTCTTTTCTATAATTCCATTTTATTCAAGTGTACCAGGACATGTAGTTTGATGAATGATACCAGACTCATCAAAGAAAGAAGTAAGACGCCCAAATAAGTACTCTCCCCTATTTTTTGAATGAAAAATATGAACTTTGGCATCAAATTATTTGGATACCAGTTGAATGGATGACTTAATGAAAAAAAAAAAAACTCTTACCTTTTAAAAGATAGGCTCAAATAGTTATACTATAATCATCAACAAACTTGAAAAAGTAACAAAAACCAAACAAAGGCATAGTAGGGGAAGGTCACATTAGAATGCACAATATCAAAAGGAAAGCATTTTTTTTTTATTGTTAATAAGATAAACGGAGTGATAATGCTTCGTGAGTTCACAAGGTTCACAATGTGACTGAGAATAGGGCTGTCAACTATCTGTTTAAGCATCCATATTTGATTCGTATTTGATTCGATTAAAGCGAATATGGATGCATCTACATCCGATTCATTTAAATATTCTATTCGATTAATAAATATTCGATTATAAACGAACTGAATGTGGATACATATACATCCGCTCCGATTAATATTCAACCGTTTAATATATATATAAATATATATATATAGAGAGAGAGAGAGAGTTAACGTTATATGTTTTTTATATAAAATAATAAATTTTTTATACAATAAATGATGGAGTGGGTCATTGTGTAACGTTTTTCTCTTAAGGGTGTCTTGGTAAATAAATAAAACTAAAGTAGGTTTTGTAATTAAAAAAAAAACAAAAAACAAAACACAACAAAAAAAGCCCTAATCATCTAATTGGCATTCAATTAAGAGGGAGAGGGAAATAGATGCGAAGGGGGAAGGGATTGTCCGGCGACAACAACAGTGCCCGTCGGCACAAACACAGGTAATGTCTCCTTCTTCTTCCTCTTTTTCTCGAATATAATGGACGATTCATGGCTTCTTTTTCTCCAAGAGCCAACCCTCTTCTTCGTGAGCTACAATGTCAGCTGAAGCTGTGCTTACCGTAATAAGAGTGGCAATAGTGGGCCCTAAACATGAAAAGGTGATTGCATGACATAGTAGAGAGAGGACCTCGTCTAGAGATGACCAGAGGTGGAGGGAAGTGTGAGCGAGGTCAATAACATGGGTCTAGGTCCCAACCAAAAGCCCCTTTCAAGGAGGAGGAAGAAAGATGTTAAAACAATGATTTTTTTAATTATAGCGGATATTTGGATTTGCATCTGATATTTGACTTAGTTAAACTGAATCAAAAGATGAATTTATTTTTCAAATATTCGTCGAATATCGGAGCGAATTCAAATGTATGTAAATATTAAATGAATCGAATGCGGATTCATACACATCCGCTTCGAATTCTCTCCGTTTAAAGTCCTAACTAAGAAAAAGAAATAAATAATTGAGAAAACATCTTTTTAAGTAAAAGAAGGGTGGCCTAATCAATTGTGCTACTACAACAACTTGTCAAGATTACTCTTATTTTTT
Organism: Platanus orientalis; assembly: GCA_025762735.1. Lineage (NCBI taxonomy): Eukaryota > Viridiplantae > Streptophyta > Magnoliopsida > Proteales > Platanaceae > Platanus > Platanus orientalis. The sequence continues at coordinate 35,658 of JAOXJP010072222.1, forward strand.
CTCTTTGGCAATGTAGCAACTTGTTAAATTGGTGGGGCAACTAGAGAAGTAACCAACAAGTATAAGTCATCCTTCTCAAAACCCTAACCAATCATCTCCCCATCTCCAAATCCCGAAAGACACAATAAGAAGGAAGAAAGGTAATACTATAGTTAAGAGATTTAGAGATATGAGTTATATGACTAATAAACAAATGTTTTAGGAAAAAATTGGAAACATGAAAAATTGAAGACAAATGCATAGAGGGACTAGCAATGGAGGAATAAGATCTATCAGCTATATAGACCTTATCACTCTATGAACATTCATGATAAGAAGAAAATAATGATGACATGCCAATCATATGATGTGATGCTACGAAATTAATAATTCAGGAGGTAGAGGGAGTAGAGAATGACGTATTAAGTGCATACGCAAATGTACTTGAATGTGAAGGTAGAAGTGAAAGCCTCCAGAGGAGGATCTAGTTGGACCACGAATCGACGAAATGCCTCAACCTCCTCATGAGACAAGATCCTATCAGATGCAGTGAAACTAGTAGAAACTAGGGCTAGAGCATTAAAAGATGCTAAGGTAACAGAATGATCACTAGTGTGACTATTGCCAAACCGGCTACCACCACGACCTCTAAGAAAAGTAAAAGTCTAGGAATTTGGGGACAATCGTGAAAATCCCAGCATGTATCCATGGTGTGTCGACTACACCCATAGTTTTCACATTTTAGTCTATCTCGATCATCAGATACACCACTAAACCTATCACCATCAGCATCGCCACCACCACCACCATTGCCTCCTCTACCACCTTTCTAAGACAATGAAACCAAGGCCGAGTGCTCTACCTGAGTAGGTTGAACCATAGTACTGCACCTTTTTTCTTCACGGTGGAAATAAGCATACACTTCATTGAGAGAGGGAAACGGATCCTTACTAAGGATGGCGAGTCTTAACTGATCACATTCAAGGTTTAAATCCCCCAACAATTCATAAATCCAAAACTCTTCAACATGCCATGTATAGACAATAATATCCTTCTTACTTTTGGGCTTAAATGTAAGGAAATGGTCCATCTCTTCCCACAAATTGCTTGAGCGACAAGTAATATATTGTGAAGGGAAGATCTCCTTGTACCTTGTTTTAGCTCAAACACCTTTGCTGTATTACCCGCTTCTGAGTAAGTTTGAGTTATAGAGTCTCAAATCTGCTTCGTTGTTTTGAGGAAGAGGTTGTGGCGACTAAATTCAGGCTTCATGGAATGAAGAAGCCAAGACATAACAATAGCATTATTAATCTTCCACTTATGGTTGCTTTGGGTCTTTGATACTTGGGATAGCTATATTCTCCAGAATATACTTTTTCCTTGTCTGTACCACTAATATACAAAAGGGCTGATTGAGACCAGGCCAAATAATTTGTACCATCATACTTAACAATATCATAGGGGGTTATTGTCTGCACTAATATCAACACTTTCAAAGGGGTTAAAAGTTTCACTCACTTTAGAAATGGTGGTATACAATCATCTGCAACAAAAAACACACGGTCAGAGGCAGTACCCCATAATCACACCAAAGCACCAAGCAACACAACCTATGTGACCACACTAACAACTGCAGACGGCTACACAGCCTCTAATCCCACAAAACCAAAACTCCCATAAGCCTGAACAGGCTATACAATGGTCTAACACCCTCAGAAACATTTACCAAACCTCAAACAAAGAAGCAAGGGCCAACAACATGCCCAAACCACAAACCACACACCCCCTTATAGTCGTCATTTTATCTGAGCACTGCAGGGATTTTTTCGAATTAAAAATTCAAACAATAAAGGAGAAAAAGGAACAAGACTGTAATATAGGGGGGGAAATCCACACCAAAGCTTTAATACTCAATCAAATTTCATGAAACAAAATCCCACGTATTCTAGACTTAAAAATGATCAGTCCATTGCCAGAAAACCTCCAGAAAATATCCCCACCTGATCGGATTGGGATTTCAGATTGGATTGCACTTCGCTGATCCCGATTTGGATTGGGTGATCCTGATCAGGAGCAACTGATCCTTGATTCTCTGAAACACACCAGAGAAAACCTGACTTCAAAGAGATTACTTAGTATCACAGCTTTGTAAAGAGATCACAAAATAGTATCACAGCTTTTACTTAACGTAGATGATATAGTGGTAAGTGGTAACTGTTTTGATTTTCTCCAAGAACGCTATCCATGGGAGGAACAAATTATCTCAAACGTAAGTCATTATGTTGCCTCTGTCTAAGCCTATAATATATGACCTTACTATAAGGTCCTGCCAGATTCCACCTTCTACATCCTTACATCCTCCTCTTCCACCCTCAACTGGGCTCCCTCTATCCTCTTGAAGAAACCAAGAATAGCTGGGATCTTCTAATCATTGAGAGGTCTTTCCCAGAGAAAGATTGTATATGCCTAGCATGTGCATTAGAACATTGAGGCCTATATTCTGATTGGGCAGGTTTTGCTTCTTATGGCTGATTTATATTTAAATATTACTCTATGATTTGTGGAAACTTGGTGACTTGTTCAAATGAAAAAGGCAGTGGTTTGCAGAGGCTAAGTACAGAGCTATTGGCATGGTGTTTGTGAGCTACTCTGCTCTAAGGTTTTCATGTTGGAGCTGGAATATGGTACACAATTGCCTATGAACTTGTATTGTGATAACAAGGCTGCCATCAACATTGCTCACAATCCCAACACAATTGAATGAAACATATCGAGGTCAATAAGCAATTTATCAAAGTGAGAAGGAAGAGTTATATTCTCTATGTTCTACAGAGGAATAGTTGGATGATGTTTTACTAAAAATGTTAACTAAGATAGGTTTTCTTAAATTCTTAGTAAGTTGGGCATGATAAATATCTATGCACTAACATGTGGGGGAGTGTTGTGAAGGTTACTTTAGTCATATCAGCATTATTTATTATGTAGACATGCATATGGGTATTTCTGTCTTATGTATTTTGGCCTTGTGTAGAGGGGTATTTATGTATTTCTGTCTTCATATATATAATAGTGTATGAGAGAGAACCCTGATCTCTCCATACAATTCCTATACTTCTCTTCTTTTCTTTTCTTTTTTTAACTTCTCCTTCTCTTCTTTCTATTCTCTTATTCTCCAACCTTGATCAGACTACGACACTTCAACTTGTTGATGTATGGCTATGCGTGTTTCTATCTTATGTATTTTGGTTTAATGTAGAGGGGTATTTTTGTAGTTTTGTCTTCATATAAATAATAAAGTGTATGAGAGATAGTACAATTCCTATACTTCTCTTCTTCCTCTTCTCTTCTTTCTATTATTCTCCAACCTTGATCAGACTACAATGCTTCAACTTGGTATCAGAATGATGTAGAGGAGGGATACCTGCAGCTGAACCAGAAGTACAGTTGTTGATGGCAGCAGACCGTTTGTCTGACATCAACACTGTTTGGTCAATCAACAGGCCAGGGGCTGGTTCTTTGTAGGGCTGGCACATTGGAAGTGGTGTATGACCTTGTCGTGTGGGCAGAGTAGCCCTGCTATGGATAAAGTGTGGAATCAGTCCTACTGTGGAAGTGTTTTTCCTGTAGTGTACTGGTGAGAGTCCTACTGCTGTAACTCTTGTGGAATGGTTGAAGTATTATACGTATGATTGACTGAAGTATTATTGGCTGCTGTGTTACAAGTGGATTGGTTTTGTACACGAAAGTCCTATTATTCTTGTCAACTTTTTTTTTGGGTGCTCTCGTCATGTCTGAAGTTGGTGAATCTTCCTCAACTCCAACTGGATATGGTAGTGACAATCTTGGAGGTGTAGTCAATGACACTCTTAATATTCTCATCACTGCTGTGTGCTTCAATGAAAGTAATTCCCCTGCTTGGTACCATTCTCGTTGATTGTTTATTACTAGTAAAGTAAAACTTGGTTATTTGACTAGTGATACAAAAGCTCTTAATCCTCAGGATTTCTCTTATCCCAAGTGCTAAGTTGACAATGCCATGGTAATGTCATGGTTACTTCATTCTATGCAGCCAGAGATTGCAAACTTACATGTTTCTTTCTACTACTGGGGCTATTTAGGAAGTAGTCATTCTAACATTTTTCTTTTCTAATATACTCCAAGAAAGGGAATAAAGCCTAGATATATGAACTTCTCTAGAAGGTGTCTCAACTATAACTGGGTGATAGATTCCTTTCTTCCTATTACTCATCTCTACGGGAATTATAGGAATAGATGGACTATTATAAAACATGCCGGGGTTAGTGTTCTGAGGGTAGTGTATAGTACAGAATTTGAGGAAAATTGGATTTTTTATTTTTTTCAGTAGGCTTGCATTCTGATTATGAACATCTTTTGAGTATAGATTCTTGGGAAGGAATCCTTTCCTTAATTGTTCTCCTACTTACAACAAGAAGAAGATCATCGTGATGTTATGATATGTTTATCTTCAGTGGAAAAAAAACGAACTTAGCCTTATCTTCTTAGCATTAGGTGGTCTTCGTGGTAAAGGTAGTGGTGGTAGAGGTGGAACAAGTAATTACAAAAGATAAGCTTAAATGTGAACATTGCTAATTTATGACAAAAAAATAAATAAAAAAGAAAGAAAACTTGCTAAGATTTACATGGTTACCCTCAAGAATATCAAGGTCGTTCATAGCATGGTTCGAAAAATAGTCCGATCTAGCCTTAGCAATGGATCGCCCCTAGATCAGGCGATCCATGGTCAAATCGGTGCAAGAATCAGGCGATCCAGACAGTCCCTCCATGGATCTTCCGATTCAAGCGATACTGAGCCAGATTGTCCAACCCAACTTGTGGATTAGCTGATTCAACTCAGTATCGGGTCATCCCATGATAAGTATCACTAAAATCCTTTTATATTCATTCTTCTTGTTTCTGCTCCTCCCAGACTCGATTTCCCTCGATTTTTTTTTTTTTTTTTTGTGATCCCACATCTAAACTCACTATTCTACTGATTTGTACAAATTTTGTGAATCAAAAACTTGTGTTTTGGCAAATTGAAAGAGGAGATTTTAGGGTTTTTCCATAAAACCAAAAAATGTACGATTTTTTACTCTTAAATCCGTTTGTGTTCATTATTTTTTGTAATAAAACAATAGATCAAGACATTTTGGATGTTATATCTACTAATTACTGCATCAAAAACAAAATTTAAGTAGTGGTTCATGGATTAAACCCACTTTTTATGAAAAATATGTATTTTTCTAAAAATTCAAAACAAATTCTGAAATAAATGTATGTCATGTGTATGATATAATAGACCATTGATCTATGGTTAAACTTGATTTTTCAGAATCAAATATTTTTTAATTAATCCAAAAAAATTTTAAAAAAATAATTTTTGATATATAATTATTTTTTTATAAACTCAATAGGACATTATTTTTTGTTACCCAAATGCAATCTTATAGCGTAATCTTTGATTCTTTGTAGCTTTTTTCAACACATATATTTGTAGAAAATGAAAATAATTTTAAAAAATTAAAAAAATCGGAGAAAGGGTGTATAATTTTTTAGTTTTTTTACTTTTAAGTATTATGTCATATGTAAACTATTAAAAATATGTATAGTTATATGTAAAGTATCAATGTATTTCTTTTTGTAGGTGCATGTTGTTTAAATTTGATTGATATGTATTTGTTATTATTTATCTTTTATTCTTTTACAGGTTTAGATAATAGAAATGGCTTCTAGTTCAAGATCAAACAAGAATGAAAAGCAGATTGATGTTGGTTGATCACATTGTGTTGTATTGACCCCATGCTAAATACAAGTGAAGTGTAATTGGTGCAATAAGATCATGTTGGGGGATGAGTAGATTCAAGCATCACCTTGCCAACTCAAGGGGAGATGTTAAATCGTGTTTGCAAGTACCTAAGCAGTTGATGTTAGATATGTTGGCACCCTTGAAAGAGATTCAAAAAGAGAAGGCTCTAAAGAAAAAAATAAAATGAGTTATTGCAGTAGCAGCTTAGGGGGCATAGTCAACATGATATTGAGGAGGAAACCTATGAGTTTGATGGTATGGATACTGATGCAGCATGCATGTAGGATAGTGGGTGTGTGCTCAGGACATACTAGTAAAATTGCTAAAGTAATAAGAGGACATAAACAAGATTCCTACTTGCACATTCACACACTAATTCAAGTGACTCTTTATGTTTAGCTCAATATGCATGTAAGTGTTAAGGCCCACAAAGTAATAAGCAAAAGAGTACCTAAGTAATATGCAATGAATAACAAGCAATTTAGAGATTAATAGAATGTCAGGTTGCTGCCCAGAATTATGAAAGTATAAACTTAGGACAGAAAAGTTCTCAACTCAAGTAGTGATGAAGGAAGGTCAACGAAAGAAGCTAAACATTGGCATGGGAAAACAAAAGTAAGGCTTAGGCAAGAGGTGGATCAGAAAATAAGGGTTAATATGACATTGTAGGGTCAGAATTTTAGTCCCACAACCACATCCATACATTACAATATACCACCAAATCACCAAATTGAAGAGGAATTAAAGAGGAACCAAAATAGTTTAAAACACACCTGGAATTTGCATTGATTCCTTCCTTGCAATCTTGAAAATCATATATGAATCAACCCCTAAGAATTAATGACTGAAAGTGAGGTTTTTCTAGAACCTCCAAAATCTGCCCAGATTTACCATAGTGCCGCCTACCTCTATCTATTCCAGATGATATGTAGAGATCCCCAACAGATTTGGGGATTCTTTCTGGTGATGTAGTGTCGCCTAAGGGTTGCTAAAACCCTGTAGAAATCTCTAATCGATCAAAGCAAGGGCTATGAGGGAGCAGTAGTTGATCTCCCGAAAATGCTCTACAGCCTGAAATATCGCCTGGTGCTTATCATTACCTCCAAAACTCTGCAATAAACTGAAGTCTTCAATTGTTTGATGGATGAAGGTGTGTTGCTCAGCCCATAAGAAACTCTTGGAAGTGTTAATTTGAACAGAACTTTGAAACTATGGTAGTGGTGATTGATCTTCCACAAGAGGGTTGATTTCAACACAAAAGAAAAAAGAAAAAAATTGTAAAAGAAGAATGAGGAAGGGACCTTTAACCCAAAGTGAGGGAGTGGCCTCCACCACTAGCGTTAAACTAGGTAGAAACCTAGACCCATTTCAGGGTTTTAAGGTTCTTCAGCTGCAAACAAGCAAGAGGAAGAAGAAGCCAAAACGTGAGATTTTTTTTCAAATATTATTGTATAAAAAATTAAGTGCTGGTCATGTAGGGCTTTATAGACTCCCACACGACTAGATTTATTACAACCTAAGTTGGCATTTTCTAAAATACTCCCAAGCCCCATGTCCACATGACAAAATTACCCCTATTCTAAAATAAAAGTCATAAAACTCCTGAATAGACAAATAAATACAAAAATACCCTCAAAATTCTATGCCCCCCTTTACATAAGATACAATTACATAAAAGAATTAAAAAAAGAACATAGACAAATAGCTATGAACATAGCCCAATCATCATCTCGATCATGATGTCCACATCAGATACACTAGAGAGACAACAGTTAGTGGAAGTAATAAAAGAGAGTAGAAAAGTTTTCACAAGCTGATGAGGCAAGGAGATTCTCTGTTTCTAGCCCTCCTACTAATATAAGAGGAGTGGGTTCTCAATATCACTATGGAGTAAGTGTCATCATAGCCTACTTTAAGATGAGTGGGACTTACAGAGAACCTATAGAGATAAAAATAGAGAGGGCATGCTATAAAATGAGAAAATCACATCCAGGTGGCGATCTGTTGGTGAGGGTGAGTATAGAAAAGAGGGAGCAAAACATAAACAAATTAGAGATATATTCAAGAAAAAAGGGGAAGAGGAGGTAGGGTAGGTCAGGGTGGGCATAGGCTGGGCCATCTCAAGCTTGGCCTAAAAATTGGCCTGAAAAAGCCCGGCTTAAGGTAGCCCGACAAGTGCCCAAGCCTAAAACTAAAGCCCGAACTTTTGATAAGGCTAGGCTCGGGCTTACCTCTGCCCGGCTTGAGGCCCAAATATATATATATATATATATATATACTTTATTAAGTCTTTAATTATCATTAAATTTTTGTAGCTCAGTTGATAAAAAGACTCTTTTGCAAAAGGTCTTGAGTTCGATTCTCATTGAAATCAACATTTTTTATAATAAACAATTCATAGAATTTAAATATATAATTTCATAAGCCTTTTAAAATAAAAAATATCTCATAGCTTAGTTAGCTAAAGCATTTGTTTATTAAAAATAAGTCTTGGGTTCAAGTCTTATTCTCATTATTAGCATTTTTTGAAATTCATGGGCCAGTTTGAAACTCGATAAAATATATAGTGCCAGCCTCGGGCCTAAATATAAAAATAATTTTGGGCCTAGGCCTGGCCTAAACCCTTAGCCTACAATAACAGGCCTGGGCCTGAGCCTACCATGACTCGGTTTATCCCCATCCCTAAGGATAGGGAGTATGTAGGTAGATGGTGCATTCTGGAATCCCATTCTTTGCTACAGAGAACCCATATTTTCCGATCATGTGATGCTATTACATAGGCAGGACCAATGATATGAGACCTCAACCATATCAATTGACAAATATTTATTTTTCCTGAGAAGTAGATGACCTGAAGTATTATATGAAGGATTTAAAGAGGCAGTGACCTAAATATGGATGCACCATCATGGGTGATAGTTGAACTTCAAAGACAAGGAAGTTGTTGATTAATTTTATGGTGTACAGTAATAGAAATATGATCTTTCATAAATCAATGGATACCACGGCCCATCACGAGAAAAAGGAGTACACGTTTTGGCTAATGGATGAGGTGGGTTATGCAAATGTTCTCCAGGTTGTGACGGACAACGAGACATCATTTAAAACTGCAAGTGAGATACTAATATGAAAGAGGCATTATTTGTATTAAATCTCTTGTGCCACACACTGTATGGACCTCATGTTAGAGGATGTTAGGAAAGTGAAGAATGTTAGAGAGACTATTAATAAAAACAAAAAGATAACTAGTCTCATTTACAACAGTGCACAAGCTGTGAATCATATGAGGGACAATTACACATAGGGTTGTGATTTACTATGCCAGGGATCACCCGGTTTTCCATAGAACACATGGCTTTGGAGAACTTCCAAAGACATAAGCATGCTGATACGATGGCATTAACATGGCTTGAGAAGTTCCAACCTTTGTGGAAGCCTAAGATAAAAAACAAAGGATGCAAGAAGACGATATAGTGTTGTTCATAAGATTTTTCCTTTATTTTTCTATTTTAGGAATTATTTTAGTTGTTTTCTTTCTATTTTAGGAAGGTTTTAGTAATG